>JANAVB010028150.1:0-26750 GCA_029216955.1 Iris pallida
AGGTGAGAAAACCTTATTAATTTTCTATATAAAAATAATTATTATTAGATTTACGCGTACGCTACAAGAACTCGCAAACCAGAAAACAACAGAAAATCCTACGCTACCAAATTACAAGTCACAGAACCAACAACCAGCTGGGCTTATGCCCATTACAATTTATTTACATAAATTAAAATAAGACGAAACGGTCGTTAGTCTAAAACTTCCTATAATTAATTATGAGTAAATTAAATAATAATAAAAATAAATTAAATATTTAATGAGTCTCAGATATGGTCCAATCGTCATATAGGCTAATGCCTCAATGTCCGGGCGAAGCCGGTTTCGCTTGCACATAGCCGGGGCCCATTGACCGATACGGTCGTCGCCCAAAAACCAAAATATTAATATTTTCCGAAATCTATTTAAAATCGTTTTAAAATATAATTAAATTTACGGAAAAATCGGCAGCATTTTCTCTATTTTTGGTCAACCCAAAAACTTGGAAAATGTGCCAATATTTTCATGCAAATCCCAAACCAGGGAATCCCAAAATATATATACAAAAATAACCACAAACATTCCACAAATTAATTTGGAACGACCCGAAACAATTCGGAAGTCCGAAACTAAAACAAACATCACAGCACAATATCGGAAGGATCCGAAACTAAAATATTTAGAAAATCAATTCCGAAAAGTTTCGGAAATAGAGAAATCCAACCAACAGAAACTTCTCGACGTTCCTCGGAAAAATCCCGGGAACGACGTTCACCCCAAAAATCGAATTTTCCAAATAAAATTCGTGGACCAACTCATCATCGACACGGGGAGGGACGAACTACTGTGATTAACCAGGGATTACCCAAAAAGATGGAATCTGAAGGGTTGCCTCGGACTCGGGACGCGCAAATCCATATGTCGGGGTTGAAATCCAGCGAAGAGCGCTGTCCAGAACAGCGGACAGCCTCGGGGTCAGCGCTGGGTCGCGGCGGTGGAGCGCCGGGCTGCGGGAGACGCGTCGGGGCTGGGCGCGCGCATGGGGTCGGCTGGATCGGGGGAGAATAGCACGCGGGGTGCTGTCGGGCGGCTCATCATCTTAAATACCATAATTAAATAAATTAAAATACAAAATTTCAAAATTACCCTCATTTTAGAAAACTGGGTGTTACAAGTCTACCCACCTTAGAAAAATTTCGTCCTCGAATTTAAAATGGTAGTAGTCCTTCTAGGTCAAACACCCTCACAATCAAAGTCTCAAACATACCGTCAGATAATCATATCCGTCTGTCCAAAATATGATACTCAGAATCTTCGTCGTGCTAGTGAGCAAGGCTACGATAATCACAGAGTCCTCGACTAAGGCACATACCTCTAGAATCATGGTATTTAAGATTTTCGCATTGTCGCATGCTTGGCAGCGAAAACCTTAAATTCCCACACCCGAAAAATATGTCCTAAATCTGATTATATATCCTCACTATGCCAGCTAAACACGACCATCGAAGATTCTAGATTCCATAACTGGGTGACCTAGCCCATATGATTCATCTCAGAAGAAAATCAAACATAACACAAGAACAACAAGACAGAATTGATCAACCAACAAGGAACAGAGAGAATCGAATTTCAAGGCAGTAATTGCAGAATTTGAATCAAGGACGGAACCTGCAACTAGATCTCCAACGGCCTGAGCATCCTCGGCTGTCATGGCGAAAGCTCGCCCTGGCTGGCCTCCCCTGGCCTGCTGCTGATGCTGTACGAACCTCTCCTGTTGAGTCTGCAATGGTGGTCCCCTCTGCTGCCCTGCCGGAGCCCTAGCTCCTGGTGCTATCTGAGCCAACGGTGTCAGATTCTTGGGACACTCTCTACACTGATGCTCTGCTGAACCGCAAAGTAAACACATACCCAGCCTCTTCCTGCAATCGTTCCACCAATGGCCGGGCTTCTTGCAGAAGTTGTACACGGTGTCCTGCTGATACTGCACATGTCTCTGTCCCTGATACTGAACAGGCCTCTGCTGTAGCTGATGTATCTGAGCCATCGACTGCTGGTACTGCTGCTGAAACTGCTGTTGAACGTATGGCCTCTTGGCCGGTCCTCCACTACTGCTGCCTCCCTGGGAGTCTCGTCCCCTCTTGAGCCTAAGCGCAAGGTCATCCTCTGCAGCTAAAGCATCCACCATGATCTCCTCATAGGTAGCGCTGCGGGCGTTCTTGGTGCAGGACTTGACCTCCTTTACCAAGCCCTTCGGAACCTCCGGGCCTTGTCGTCTCTGACAAGTCCTCCATAAATCTGCTCAGGCGGCAGAACTCTCCTGCGTACTCCTCCACGGACTGGCTCCCCTGGACTAGGGCCTCGAACTGGGTCTCGAGGGCTCCCAGCGCTGCGTCTGGAAAGAACTTCTCCTTGAACAGCTTCTTGAATGCTCCAAGTCTGTCCTGCTGTACCGACCCTCGGGTCGGTCTGGTACCATGTACGGGCCAAATCCTGCATCATGCTGGCCGCTGCCTCAATCTGGAGCCTCGTCGGGATCTCGGCCAACCTGAAAATCTCTTCCATATGCTCGATCCACTCATCGGCATCCAAGATCCCCTCTGTCCCTCGGAAGTCTCTCGGGTGCATCTTCTGAAAATCTTGGATGCCCTTCTCCCGTGGCTGGTATGGCTGCGGGGCTGCCGCTGGCTGAGCTACGACTCTCTCCACTGCGGTCATTGCTAGCTCAATGCCTCGTGTGAGCTCTGTGGTGTGCCTCTGCTGCTGGATTTGCTGACCCTCCATGTACTACCGGAAAAAGGCTAACAGCTGAACGGCGTCAATTGTCCCTGCAGGTGGCTGCTGCTGCTGAAGAAGTACATCCGAAATCACCGGACTCGGCTCATGCCTCACTGCTGGTGGGGCTCCTCCAAAAGCTGCCGAAACGCCTACCCCAGCTGGCATGACTGGGGCTGCGGTACCAGGGGCTGGCTGCTGAGTATGAGAGGTAGCAGACCTCTCATCGGCGTCCCCTGGCCCTGGCGATGCGATCACATCTCAACCATCCTGGAGACACAGATCAAAAAGGAACAATTACTGAGAATGAGTCGAAATATCAAAGGAGGACAGTTTAAATTCAAGGAAGGCAATAAGCGGCAAAATGTAGATATACGGAATCTGAATGAGAGTTTTTTCCTATTTGTGATTGAGTACATTCAAAAAAATATCTAATCTTACTGCAGGCTGTAGTGGTACTCTAGTTCGAATACCACTATATAACTCGACCTGCATGGGCCACCACTAAAAACGTGTCACGACCGCACCCACTGTGAGGGTACGAGAATGTAACAACGTCCAGCCTACGCCGCAGTGTCGGCGGTAGAACGCTGGCCTAGGTCAATCATCTAACAATATAAAGGTACCTGTACAGTATATACCCTCCGAATGGAGGTAACATAGCAATATACAGTCTCAATCACATCTAAGGCAGAATGATAAATAAAAGATAGATAGATAAATATTGGAATAAAAGATCCACAGGATACAATCAGAGAGAGTCTAAGTGTCTACTGCTATACAAATAGAACATCCAGCTCAATACAAGTCTAATACTGAATATGAAAGAGTGCATATATACAATCCTGATCTCAGAAGACAGAAATAGTAAAACCTAGACTAGGGAGCCTCAGTCTCTAGCTAGTGGATCAGGCTAGAAATCTGGGTCACACGAGCCATCTACAGCTGTCCCATAGAAGGTGTCTATGCAGGCCTCATCCTCATCCTCTGTAATATTTTCAATAGGTCCAGTCAGGACAGGAGCGAGCACAAAACATCTCACGCAGTTCATATTATGTTAGAAATATAAAGCATGCAATAGAGTAAGGTACATGAAATGCGAAAAGAAAGAAGTATATGAAAAACAGTAGAGATTTGATAACAGGAATATCTAAATATGATAAGTAAGAACTGTAAAACCTACTGTGATTTAGAGTACAATATGGTTATGTAAACGGGTTAGGTTATACAATAAAATGGGACTCTTTTGTACGTGAGTGTACAATGGACATATACAATTTCTTATACAATAGGATTGATCACATAACCACTTCTACTCTCCCTCCCCAATCAATACACAAGGATCCAATTCAGTTACGTTACCTTATACAATGGCTTGTACAATGGCTCAATGTGATAATGAGAGTATAATATGCACAATGAGTGTACAATGATAAGGGTATTCAATAAATATAATATGTAAGTGAAACGTACATCACAATATGTATTTAGTGAATACAAGGAGATAACATCTCAGAAGAAGATCCGTATAGTACCAATCCGTGATAATGATCGTGTCAGCATCAAGTACAGTAATCTAGAGCAAGAATATAATCAAGACAAGTATGAAACGGTCAGAAAATTGTCACGCCCCAGAACCAGAATACTGGAGAGCGGGGGCATTCATAGCCAGCTACGTATATTGAAATAGAATACATCTCAACTATACGGTCACGGCTGTCTAGATATGAGGGTTTACTACAAGCCAGCAGTCTCTTAGGGTCAAGCCTATTGTCTCAATCTCAAGCAATTAACAGAGTTACAAGATATTAGAGCATCAAATATATATATATAAGGTGTCCCAAATATTACATATTGGATGATCATGAAGCTAGTCGTACAAAATGATAGGACTAGCAAGAGTTCAGTCATACATGATCAATCCTAGGATTTGTTAATCATGTTTACAGCCCGTAGGCAGACAGTAAGTAAATGTGCATCGAGCTAACAGGTGCTAGTCGGCTAAACGCCTCAAAAGAATAAATTTACATATAAGTGGGTGAAACAAAAAGAAAACCCACTCGTAGCCCGGGTTCCGTCTAGTATTCACCATTGGGCTGGAAGCTTGGTAGATCCTCGGAAGCTGCTCCGAAATCTGGCCACACAAAACCAGCTGGGTCAAACCCCAGAAAGAGCAAGTGCCACAAGGAGGCCACAAATAAGAACAAAAGCTAGCATATCAGAACATAAGAATAAAAGAAGTACAAGTAGTAAAGTACACAGGGCGATAAACGACTAGGGACGTGGAACCATTCCGGGAGCCAAGTTACAATCCTTAAACCAGACAAGGACCGGGGTTGTAACCCTTCGCCTGAATAGCTCACTGTCTCTACTCATTTATCATTAAGATAAGTAAAACAAACATGCTCAGGAGATAGCAGGTACTGGAGCTAGACAAGACTTAGACAAGGCTGGATACCATCCATTCACAATCGGCCAAGCAAGTACTACGGCTTACTACTTTAACTAACTAGGGTTATCACAAGCCTAATTACTAACAAGATGCAAGTGAGAATTCCAGTCCCAAGCCCTGCAGACTATCCAGTTATCCTTCCGCGGGTTGAGAGTTATAGGTGGGTACATGCCCGGAAGACAAATGTACCCTTAGGTGACTTAGAAGGTGCAACACATGACAGTGTGCTGGAAATGTGCTCTACTCGTCGGCAAGCTACAAGTCCATTAAAGCGCCCAGATAACGAGATTGCCTGTGACTGGGAATTCTCCATGTTCTAGTTTGATCTAATCATTAGCCTAATCCAATTTAGTACAAGTCCCTGGCCGTGGTACCCAGGAAGTCACGTCCTAGACATGATGCAAGACAAGACAAGTGGATTGTATAAGCAAGCAAGCAGGAACACCTACGGTGTCAAGTTGATTATACGAGTCAAGTTACAAGTTACAAGTCAAGTCAAGTCAAGTCAGGAGTGTGCCGCCACGGGCCACTATTAAGTTATCAAGATAAATCATGTCAGGGTACTTGTCAGGAGTGTGCCACGACGGGCCACTGTCGTGTCAGGTTGGTCATGTCAGGAGTGCACCACTATGGGTCACTGTCGTGTTATGCTAGTTCCTTGTCATACCATGCCGTGTACAATAGTCATTCCAAACATATTAAGTAAAATCAAGTTCATGACAAAAGACGTAAGGATATAAAATGGACGTAAAATATCTAATAAAATACTAATATAAATAGGACTATAGAAGAGCCAAGATCAAAAAATAAACAAATTCATCATAGACAAGTGGGTTGTGCAAGGGAGGTCAGGGGTTGGGCTGCGCAGGGTATGTACTGCGCATGAAAGAGCTGCGCAAGAGTTGCCTTGCGCAAGGGTTACCTTGCGCAAGGGTAGACTGCGTAGGGGGTAGATTGCGCAAGGGTGGATTGCGCAAGGGTGGATTGCGCAGAGGTGGGTTGCGCAAGGCTGGCTTGTGCATGGATGGCTTGCGCCAGCGCAATCCAGCGCTGCGCAAAGCACTGGCTGAGGTCATGCGCAATCGGCCCTGCGCTAAAGAGCACAGGCCGGGGGTGCGCAACCGGCCATGCGCTAAAGAGCGCAAGGCAGAGGGATGTTCTTCCTGGCCGAGAGCAGGTCCAAGAACACCAAGAACTTCAATTCTTCATAACTTTGTCAAATCAAAACCAAATCTAGATTTTTAAAGTTCTAACTTGAGTAAAATTGAATTCTCTTCCATATGAAAGCATCAAAACATGCAAAAATCGAAGTTTAATAGATCAAAACCAAAGATTTTCGAAAATGGTTAAAACCTAGATCTAGAAAAATAAAAGCCCCAAATCATAAAATGTCAAGTTCTAAAGTTGTTCTCCATGGCCAAATCTAGTTAATGGACAAATAAAAAGTGGTGCTTATTTGATGGCAAGGTGCACTTGCCTATGGGTTGGGGAGTTGTGTGGAAGAAGGAAGAAGAAGAAGTAGAAAGAAATTAATGGAGTTATGAAGGAGAGAGAAAAGTTGGTAGGTTTTAATGAGGGTGGTTGTGATGGAATGGAGGTGAAGAATAGGCTAAGGTGTTCCACTCATGATGAACCAAACCAAATCAAACCAACTCCACAAAATAAAACCAAGCCATGGTCCAAAACCCATTTACGAGAAACCGAATCCACAAGTCAAAAAATAAAATATGTGCCAAAAATCAAATTACGAGTACAAATACGAAATACAGGAAATAGGGGTGACAACTCTACCCACCTTCAAAGAATTCTGTCCTCGGAATTTAATCAAGGAGCTAGAGATTGCCACGACAAGCTATATTAAGCACAGGCAAGCTACACTAAGCAGTTCAATCATACAATCATACAATGCAAGCAAGGAAGGGAAAGCGTAAGGCACAAGGAAGACATTATACCTTACGAGTCAAACAGGTAGGGATATCGCGATCGGATGTCGTCCTCACGCTCCCACGTTGACTCACCTAGAGAGTGATGACCCCAAGCAACACGGACTAAGTTAATAGTCTTGTTCTTGAGCGTCTTTTCTCTCCGGTCCAATATAGACACGGGCCTCTCCTCATACGAAAGGTTGGTACCAACAACCAATTCCGAATGATCTAGGATATGGCTCGGGTCCGGAATGTACCGTCTTAATTGGGATACATGGAATACATCATGTACCTCACTTAGCGACGGCGGAAGAGCGAGACGATAGGACACATCGCCTACTCGCTCCAGAATATCGAACGGCCCTATATACCTAGGACTAAGCTTTCCTCGCACGCCAAAATGAATGACGTCACGGGTAGACGAGATCCTAAGGAATACATGGTCGTCGATGGCAAATTCTAAGGGACGCCGATGAGCATCGGCCCAATAGTGCTGGCGATCCTGAGCAACTCGGAGGTGATCTCTGACTTTCCTGACCACTTCAACCGTCTGAGAAATCAGTTCTGGACCGAGCATCTGCCTCTCTCTGACATCGTCCCATGCTAACGGAGATCTGCACTTCCTACCATACAGAGCCTCGAAGGGTGCCATCTGGATACTGGCCTGGAAACTATTATTGTACGAGAATTCTACCAGGTACAGGTGATCCTCCCACGAACCACCGAAGTCAAGGGTACATGACTGCAACATATCTTTGAGAGTTTGTATAGTACGCTCTGACTGCCCATCTGTCTGCGGATGATACGCTGAGCTGAACTTGAGACGAGTCCCCAAACTTTGATGAAGACTGTGCCAGAAGTACGATGTGAATCTCGTATCCCTGTCTGATACTATGCTGACTGGCACTCCGTGAAGTCTGATGATCTGCCTGAGATACATCTCTGCTAGCTGCGCCGTCGACTGTCCAACTCTAAATGGAAGAAAGTGTGCCACCTTGGTAAGCCTGTCCACAATGACCCAAATAGCATCTCTGCCTGCCGGAGATCTGGGTAACCCAGTCACGAAATCCATGGTTATGTGTTCCCATTTCCATTCTGGGATCGATAAAGGTTGAAGAAGTCCAGCTGGCCTCTAATGTTCAGCCTTGACTTGTTGACAAACCAAACATCGAGAGACATACCGGGCTATCTCCCTCTTCATACCATTCTACCAAAAGTGTTGACGAATATCTCTGTACATCTTCGTGCTGCCTGGATGGATGGAATACTGCGAACTGTGAGCCTCTGCCATTACTTCCTGTCTGATATCTCCACTGGGTACACAAAGACGCATGCCGTGTCGAAGTGTACCATCCTCATGAATACATAACTCTGGCCTTCTTCCTGCCTCGCACTCTGCTCTGAGCCGCTGAATCTTGGAATCTGTTAACTGTGCTGTCCGGATCCTCTCAACTATGGTGGACTGAATCTGTAGGCTGGCCATCAAGGCCACATTGGAAGGGAGGACAACTTCTATACCCATCTTCTGAAGATTTGCCAATGGCTCTGGTTGCGCCGTCAGGAAATAAACTCCGGCTCTCCGGCTCAACGCATCTGCTACAACGTTGGCCTTCCCTGGATGATACTGCAAATCCACATCATAGTCCACCAGTAGCTCGAGCCATCTTCTCTGCCATATATTAAGATCCTTCTGGGTGAAAACATACTTCAGGCTCTTATGATCAGTAAATATCTCCACTCTGTCTCCGTACAAGTAGTGCCTCCACAACTTAAGTGCAAACACTACTGCTGCTAGCTCCAAGTCGTGGGTCGGGTAATTCTTCTCATGATCACAGAGTTGACGTGACGCATAAGCAATTACCTTTCCATGCTGCATCAAAACACATCCCAATCCTCTGCCTGAAGTATCGCAATAAACTGTGAATCCTCCGGTCCCATCTGGAAGGGTGAGAATGGGAGCCGTTATCAAACCTCGCTTCAACTTCTCAAATGATTCCTGACATTCTGCTGTCCAAACGAACGGCACATCCTTGCGGGTCAACTGGGTCATCGGCGCTGAAATCCTTGCAAAATCAGAGACGAACCGCCGGTAGTAGCCGGCTAATCCAAGAAAGCTGCGAACTTCTGCCACTGAGCTGGGTACTGGCCATGCCTCGATAGCCACAATCTTCTGGGGATCCACTTCCACTCCTCCTCTGGTAATGATGTGACCCAAGTAAGAAATACGATCGAGCCAGAACTCGTATTTACTAAACTTGGCGTACAACTGGTGCTCTCTGAGAATCTGGAGGATAATTCTGAGATGCTGCTCGTGCTCTGCTTCACTCTTGCTGTAGACCAGGATGTCATCAAGGAATACTATCACAAACTGATCCAAGTAAGGCATGAAAATACGGTTCATGAGGTCCATGAACACTGCCGGCGCATTGGTCGCTCCAAAGGGCATAACTAGAAACTCCCAATGCCCGTACCTCGATCTGAACGCCGTCTTCGGGATGTCCTGCTCTCTGACTCTGATCTGGTGGTATCCTGACCACAAGTCTATCTTCGAGAAAACTGAAGCCCCTTTGAGTTGATCAAACAAGTCATCTATCCTCGGGAGAGGGTATCTGTTCTTGATTGTCACTGAGTTCAAGGTACGATAATCAACACATAACCTGGACGTATCATCCTTCTTTTTCACAAGAAGCATCGGGGCTCCCCAAGGCGATCCACTAGCACGAATGAATCCCTTGGTTCTAAGTTCTTCAATCATCTTGTACAAAATCTCCAACTCTGAAGGCGCCATTCTGTAGACTCGCTCTGATACTGGTGCTGTCCCGGGAATCAAGTCGATGGTGAACTCAATCTTCCGCTCTGGCGGCATCCCTAGAAGTTCCTCTGGGAAGACATCTGGAAACTCTTCAACTATCCGGGGCAACTGCACTGCTGCTACTGCCATCCGCAATACTGGAGGAGATGGCTCTACTGTACCTCTGGAAAATGAAAACTCAGGCTCTCCGGGAATACTAAAGATAACTCTGCCAATATGGCAGTCTATCCTAGCATAATGGTTCCTCAACCAATCCATGCCTAGGACTACATCATAGTCTGCCATAGGGAACTCTATGAGCCTAGCGGGGAACTCTCTACCGCTAACTATGATCCGACACGAGGAAAACACTCGATCTACTCCCACAAGACCATTACCAGTAAGTATATTGAGCCTCACTGATAATGACTCGGGCTCCAATCCTATCCGTGTCACGAATCATACAGACATGAATGAATGCGATGCACCAGAATCAAATAATACAGATGCTGGAAAACTGTTGACGAGAATAGTACCTGCCACTACCTCACCTGGTGCAACTTCTTCTTTCATGGTCATCATCATAGCCTGACCTCTAGCTACAGGTCCCCTCTGCTGGAAACCCCTCTGTCGGTTCTGTGCTGGAGCCTGGATGAACTGCTGCTGGTTCTGCTGCTGAAAGGCCTAGGCCTGAGGTAACAATGGCCTCGGGTACTGCTGCTGCTGGACTGGAACTAGGGCTGGTCCTCTCACCGAAGAACTAGAAAGGTTGGATGATGATGGACCTCCCCTATTCGGGCAGGTCACTATCTGGTGGTCTGCTCCTCCACAAGCCAGGCACAATCCCTGTGCCCTACGACACTCTGTCACTACATGGCCCGGCTTCCCGCAATGAGAACATCCCACCGTAGAAGACTGCTTCTGCTTCTGCTGCTGCTGCGGGTACGTCGGGGTCGAATGCTGAACCGACGTCACTGAGGCCACCCGCCTCGGAGTTCCAATGGTTATACCCCTAGCTGTCGGGGCTGGAGCTGAAGATTGGTACATCTGGTTGTGGGACCGCTTCCTGCCTCCGGTCCTGTCCATAATTCTCCGGGAGGTATACTCATGCCTCCTTGCTGCCTTCAACACTGCATCGAACGTCTGGTGCTCGAACTGCTCCACAGCCAATAATATCTCTAAGTGCAGCCCTTGCTGGAATCGCTGAGCCCTATCGAACTCGGTCGCCACCAAAGTGGGGGCGAACCTACTCAGCCTGGAAAACTCGATCGCATAGCCATCGACCGTCCTGCCTCCTTGCTTCAAGTTGGTGAATCTGGTCTGCAGGTCGTACTGTGCCACCGCATCGAAGTACTTTGTCTGGAACCTCTCTCTGAACGTCGCCCAAGTGACTGGTGCCGCTAACCCCATGGACTGAGCTGTCCACCAATCGCGAGCCAAGTCTAGTAGCTGTAGGCATACCACTGCCACCTTCTCATTTTCAGGTATTCTAGCTGCTTCTAGAACCACGTCGGTATCCTGAAGCCAAGCGTCCGCGGCAATCGCATCTTCACTGCCGTCAAAGAAGGGAGGGTTCAAGCGCTTGAAACTGTTGGCCGCCTGATTCCCTTGGGGACCTCCTCGGTTTAGTGCATCATGAACTTCCTGGTGCAAGGCGTCGCCTCGACGATCTTGGGATGCAAGCAGTTCTCTGATAAGCCCTACCAAAGGTCCCTCATCCTGTCTAGCTGGTTGAACGGGCGGAGCTGCCTGAACTGGAGGTTCTGAGCCTCCGAAAAGCATAACTCGGGAGGCTACTCCAGAGTGCTGAGCTTGATCTTGCTGGCGCTGGGGTGCTTATCGAGTTCCTTTGGCTGGTTGGCAGGTCCGGGAGTAATACCGCTGAAGAAGACGATATAGGAAACAATAAGGAAAGGACTAGGACGGATCAATGATACAAGCAATGTGATCAGGTCGAGATTCTCGGGGATTTGGAGATACGAGCAGAGATCAATGGCGTATATTGATTGAGACATCTATTCGGTAAACCCTTACATTTCTTGATTGACAAGACCTGCATGGGCCACCACTTAAACCATGTCATGCCCCAGAACCAGAATACTGGAGAGCGGGGGCAGACATAGCCAGCTACGTATATTGAAATAGAATATATCTCAACTATACGGTCACGGCTGTCTAGATATGAGGGTTTACTACAAGCCAGCAGTCTCTTAGGGTCAAGCCTATTATCTCAATCTCAAGCAATTAACAGAGTTACAAGATATTAGAGCATCAAATATATATATATAAGGCATCCCAAATATTACATATTGGATGATCATGAAGCTAGTCGTACAAAATGATAGGACTAGCAAGAGTTCAGTCATACATGATCAATTCTAGGATTTGTTAATCATGTTTACAGCCCGTAGGCAGACAGTAAGTAAATGTGCATCGAGCTAACAGGTGCTCGTCGGCTAAACGCCTCAAAAGAATAAATTTACATATACGTGGGTGAAACAAAAAAGGAAAACCCACTCGTAGCCCGGGTTCCGTCTAGTATTCACCAATGGGCTGGAAGCTTGGTAGATCCTCAGGAGCTGCTCCAAAATCTGGCCACACAAAACCAGCTGGGTCAAACCCCAGAAAGAGCAAGTGCCACAAGGAGGCCACAAATAAGAACAAAAGCTAGCATATCAGAACATAAGAATAAAAGAAGTACAAGTAGTAAAGTACACAGGACGATAAACGACTAGAGACATGGAACCATTCCGGGAGCCAGGTTACAATCCTTAAACCAGACAAGGACCGGGGTTGTAACCCTTCGCCTGAATAGCTCACTGTCTCTACTCATTTATCATTAAGATAAGTAAAACAAACATGCTCAGGAGATAGCAGGTACTGGAGCTAGACAAGACTTAGACAAGGCTGGATACCATCCATTCACAATCGGCCAAGCAAGTACTACGACTTACTACTTTAACTAATTAGGGTTATCACAAGCCTAATTACTAACAAGATGCAAGTGAGAACTCCAGTCCCAAGCCCTGCAGACTATCCAGTTATCCTTCCGCGGGTTGAAAGTTATAGGTGGGTACATTGCCTGGGAGACAAATGTACCCTTAGGTGACTTAGAAGGTGCAACACATGACAGTGTGCTGGAAATGTGCTCTACTCGTCGGCAAGCTACAAGTCCATTAAAGCGCCCAGATAACGAGATTGCCTGTGACTGGGAATTCTCCATGTTCTAGTTTGATCTAATCATTAGCCTAATCCAATTTAGCGCGAGTCCCTGGCCGTGGTACCCAGGAAGTCACGTCCTAGACATCATGCAAGACAAGACAAGTGGATTGTATAAGCAAGCAAGCAGGAACACCCACGGTGTCAAGTTGATTATACGAGTCAAGTTACAAGTTACAAGTCAAGTCAAGTCAAGTCAGGAGTGCGCCGCCACGGGCCACTATCAAGTTATCAAGATAAATCATGTCAGGGTACTTTTCAGGAGTGTGCCACGACGGGCCACTGTCGTGTCAGGTTGGTCATATCAGGAGTGCACCACTACGTGTCACTGTCGTGTTATGCTAGTTCCTTGTCATACCATGCCGTGTACAATAGTCATTCCAAACATATTAAGTAAAATCAAGTTCATGACAAAAGACGTAAGGATATAAAATGGACGTAAAATATCTAATAAAATACTAATATAAATAGGACTATAGAAGAGCCAAGATCAAGAAATAAACAAATTCATCATAGACAAGTGGGTTGTGCAAGGGGGGTCAGGGGTTGGGCTGCGCAGGGTATGTACTGCGCATGAAAGAGCTGCGCAAGAGTTGCCTTGCGCAAGGGTTACCTTGCGCAAGGGTAGACTGCGCAGGGGGTGGATTGCGCAAGGGTGGATTGCGCAAGGGTGGATTGCGCAGAGGTGGGTTACGCAAGGCTGGCTTGTGCATGGATGGCTTGCGCCAGCGCAATCCAGCGCTGCGCAAAGCACTGGCTGAGGTCATGCGCAATCGGCCCTGCACTAAAGAGCACAGGCTGGGGGTGCACAACCGGCCATGCGCTAAAGAGCGCAAGGCAGAGGGATGTTCTTCCTGGCCGAGAGCAGGTCCAAGAACACCAAGAACTTCAATTCTTCATAACTTTGTCAAATCAAAACCAAATCTAGATTTTTAAAGTTCTAACTTGAGTAAAATTGAATTCTCTTCCACATGGAAGCATCAAAACATGCAAAAATTGAAGTTTAATGGATCAAAACCAAGGATTTTCGAAAATGGTTAAAACCTAGATCTAGAAAAATGAAAGCTCCAAATCATAAAATATCAAGTTCTAAAGTTGTTCTCCATGGCCAAATCTAGTTAATGGACAAATAAAAAGGGGTGCTTATTTGATGGCAAGGTGCACTTGCCTATGGGTTGGGGAGTTGTGTAGAAGAAGGAAGAAGAAGAAGTAGAAAGAAATTAATGGAGTTATGAAGGAGAGAGAAAAAGTTGGTAGGTTTTAATGAGGGTGGTTGTGAGGGAATGGAGGTGGAGAATAGGCTAAGGTGTTCCACTCATGATGAACCAAACCAAATCAAACCAACTCCACAAAATAAAACCAAGCCATGGTCCAAAACCCATTTACGAGAACACGAATCCACAAGTCGAGAAAATAAAATACGTGCCAAAAATCAAATTACGAGTACAAATACGAAATACAGGAAATGGGGGTGACAAGAATGTACTCGCCTGATCTCCTGAGTGTCTGAAGAGAATATACTGTCCGAGGAGTGGTGTCTGTCTCCTATAGAACAGTACAAGTCACAACAAGTCTAAAATAAGAAATAGACTGCTACAATGCATCTACATGAGTCTAGGTCAAACTAAGCCAATGGTCAACTCTGGTCAACCAATAAGTCAAACTTAGGTCAAACAAGTCGTTCTAGGTCTAACTAGCCCAAACTAGTCTAAACAAGGCTAAACAAGTCTAATCTAGACTCTCTAGTCAAACAGACATACACAGGCCATAGGCTATATCATTCCTATAGGCTAATCCATAATACATACCTACATGACATTACCTACATCTAAAAATACTACTCATGTGATATGTTATCTAACGCAATAATAGAATACACTAGCATTAGGTTACCCATATACCTATACACAGGTATAGGCACATCACAATATATATTTACATATAGGTATAGGTTTAATACATGTATACATATAGATATACATTACCCTATATATTTATATACATTACATGTATAGGTATACACACATTAATATACATGCATAAGTATATAGAGAGGGGGAAAAGAAAATCAAGGTACATTGTGTTTGGGTATATGTGTTTAGGCATGTGTATGAATCATGAGGGTGTGAAGGCCATGTGTGGCTGTGTGTGTGTGTTGAGTGAACAGTGACAGGAATTATATATGTGTTTGTTTGTGTGAATGCTATATGTAAGGTGACAGGGAGTAATTAGATTAGTGTCACATACATGTATGTGTTTGACAGGTAGGTGTGTCTTGGTTTTCAGTTGTGACAGTGTAGAGGCAATGAGGGAGTGAGGGAAAATTGGAAATTATAATGTGTGTGTGTGTGTGTGAGAGAGAGAGAGATCAAAACAGTCCACATAACCAATAAATCTCAGGTTGAATAAAACCCAGGTTTATCTAGTGAAGATAACAGACAACATCACCTAGTTTATTAGGGAAAACTGCTCAGTAAAAAGAAAAGAGATCATTCAATTTGTGTGCAGGAAATCAAGACAGGGGTTTGAGTGTGTGCCATACCATGTGAGCCTCAATCCTATCATCAGTTAATCATTATAGAGGATAATTTCAGTTCAGATTTATGAGAAGGAAGGGAAATCAATTCATCTCAGAGACTACACTATCTCAGGTATTGAATCACCCAAGTTAACTCCCTAACGATCTCAGGTTTTCATTCATGAAAACCCAGGTTTCCATTACAACAGCTTAATTTCAGGTTCTCAGGATTTCACACATTTCAATAATAGGAATACAAAACCCAGTTCAAACATGACTGAAATCTCAGGATTTCGGGTATTCAGTTTAAAACAGTGTATATGTGTGCGCATGTGTGTGTGGGAAATTCAACATAGGTTCTCAGTCCATGTGTGCATATCACATTCTCAGACTTCAAATAATGCAAAAGTGTATGCACCATTTCAGCAAGAATTTCAGTAAAGAAGGAAAATCTCACTTAACAGTCAAAAATCCAATTCGAACCTTAAAAATTAACACAAATCAGTGAACAATATTATAGTGATGCATTCACACATGTTCATGAATTAAAATAGCCATTAAACATTAAGAAATCAGTTTAGAATAGGAATCAAAACTTAGGAATGAAGAACAGCACATGTGTATCAGTGAAGTATCAGGAAAATGAATTCGACCTAATTAATCATTAAAAATTACAAAGTAAGGGTTGGTAACTAGTGTCACCAGTGAGGGTGTGCTAGGAAGTGTCTTCGTGTCCAAGAATAGGACACGAATCGAGTCCAACACCCACACGACACACGAACTGAACACGGTGCACTTACAGTGTCGTGCACGTGTTCTCAGAGGTCGTGGACACGACACACGACACGGGTGGCCACGTGGTCTGGTCCACGTGTAGCCCACGTGCCAGGCTACACATTCGATACCCTGTGGGGTGTCCACGATGTGTCCTCTGCGGACACGAACACATGTTTGTGAGTGTCTGTGCACGTGCTCAGCCGCCTGCGCGCGACAGTGCACGGCCAGTGCGGGCGTGATTGCGCCGCGTGTACTACACGACATGCTCCCAAATTTTGGGAGCATGGTGTCAGATGTTGCCCCCTGCTCCACACAAATTTTCGTGTCCTGAAGTGTCCCGTGTCTCGAGTTCTAGCCCCCGATAGGCAGGACACAGCCTATGGCTCGTGCTGCGTGTCCAGGGCTAAAAATGCGACACAAACGGACACAAAACACCAAACATCCTTCACAAACATTCATACACACACCTAGATCTATAGACCTATGTAATTAGTTTTACAAAAATCGAAAATTGAATCCTTAGTGGCATTTCTACAAACACCTAGGTATCCTATTGGATACGTGTCCGATACGGACACGAAACGGACACAAAACTTAGCAAAACCTATTCCTACAGAGAGAGGACACCTAGGGCTTCCTATCTATGCAAAGAAATCAAAATTTGGTGGAGAGAATAGGGATTTACCTATAGGTTTGAAATGGCTCAAAAGCCCCAAAGTGAGTTGTTCCTTAAGCTACCCAAACTCTTCCAAATTGCCCCTTCCCTGGAATTTTCACCGTAGTCATCAAAAACACAGAGATTAGAATCTATTGCAAGAAATTAGGAAGAAAAAGGAGTTGAAATGGAGGAGTTATGGATTGGGGAAGAAAGGGTTTTACCTCTATTTTTAACTTGCTATTTTTCTAAGGAGGCTAGCCCTAAGTTTGAGGAGACATTAAATAGGAGTGTGGATCCCTAGGTGGCTATCATAAATGCTAGGGTTAGGGTTTAGTTAGTTGGGCCGTGGGCCTCTCTCTCTAAGTCAAGTTACATCTAAGTTTCTAAGGGCCCATTCTCAAAAATCAATTCTCATGACTAAAACTCCTACTTGATTTCTAACTTGATAATTTCTACCCTCAACTTAAGTTAACCATCCTACTTAGCCCATGGGTTAAGTCTAAGCTTCTAGGTTAGGCTTCACTAGGCTAAAACCCATCATAGCACATAGCACTTATTTAAATAATAATTAAAAATCACACAAATTCTAATAAATCATAAATAATTCAATTAAATCCTAAAATGACCAAAATACCCTCTAGGCCAAAATGTACTAATTTAAACATCCTAATCACATGGCTAGGCTCTAGGTCAACAGTCTCCAAGGTTACACTAGCCAAACACCAAAAATCATAAGTCATGATTTTAAAATAGTTTTAAAATGATTAAAAATTAATAAAATCATGGAAAATCTTAAATACCATAATTAAATAAATTAAAATACAAAATTTCAAAATTATCCTCATTTTAGAAAACTGGGTGTTACAAGTCTACCCACCTTAGAAAAATTTTGTCCTCGAAATTAAAATGGTAGTAGTCCTTCTAGGTCAAACACCCCCACAATCAAAGTCTCAAACATACCGTCAGATAATCATATGCGTCTGTCCAAAATTATGATACTCAGAATCTTCGTCGTGCTAGTGAGCAAGGCTACGATAATCACAGAGTCCTCGACTAAGGCACATACCTCTAGAATCATGGTATTTAAGATTTTCGCGTTGCCGCATGCTTGGCAGCGAAAACCTTAAATTCCCATACCCGAGAAATACGTCCTAAATCTGACTATATGTCCTCACTATGCCATCTAAACACGACCATCAAAGATTTAGATTCCATAACTGGGTGACCTAGCCCATATGATTCATTTCAGAAGAAAATCAAACATAACACAAGAACAACAAGACAGAATTGATCAACCAACAAGGAACAGAGAGAATCGAATTTCAAGGCAGTAATTACAGAATTTGAATCAAGGACGGAACCTGCAACTAGATCTCCAATGGCCTGAGCATCCTCGGCTGTCATGGCGAAAGCTCGCCCTGGCTGGCCTCCCCTGGCCTGCTGCTGATGCTGTACGAACCTCTCCTGTTGAGTCTGCAATGGTGGTCCCCTCTGCTGCCCTGCCGGAGCCCTAGCTCCTGGTGCTATCTGAGCCAACGGTGTCGGATTCTTGGGACACTCTCTACACTGATGCTCTGCTGAACCGCAAAGTAAACACATACCCAGCCTCTTCCTGCAATCGTTCCACCAATGGCCGGGCTTCTTACAGAAGTTGCACACGGTGTCCTGCTGATACTATACATGTCTCTGTCCCTGATACTGAACAGGCCTCTGCTGTAGCTGATATATCTGAGCCCTCGGCTGCTGGTACTGCTGATGAAACTGCTGCTGAACGTACGGCCTCTTGGCCGGTCCTCCACTACTGCTGCCTCCCTGGGAGTCTCGCCCCCTCTTGAGCCTAAGCTCAAGATCATCCTCTGCAGCTAAAGCGTCCACCAGGATCTCCTCATAGGTAGCGCTGCAGGCGTTCTTGGTGTAGGACTTGACCTCCTTTACCAAGCCTTTCCAGAACCTCCGGGCTTTCGTCGTCTCCGACAAGTCCTCCATAAATCTGCTCAGGCGGCAGAACTCTCCTGCGTACTCCTCCACGGACTGGCTCCCCTGGACTAGGGCCTCGAACTGGGTCTCGAGGGCTCCCAGCACTGCGTCTGGAAAGAACTTCTCCTTGAACAGCTTCTTGAATGCTGCCCAAGTCTGTCCTGCTGTACCGACCCTCGGGTCGATCTGGTACCATGTACGGGCCAAATCCTGCATCATGCTGGCCGCTGCCTCAATCTGGAGCCTCGTCGGGATCTCGGCCAAGCTGAAAATCTCCTCCATATGCTCGATCCACTCATCGGCATACAAGATACCCTCTGTCCCTCAGAAGTCTCTCGGGTGCATCTTCTGAAAATCTTGGATGCCCTTCTCCCGTGGCTGGTACGGTTGTGGGGCTGTCGCTGGCTGAGCTACGACTCTCTCTATTGCGGTCTTTGCCAGCTCAATGCCTCGTGTGAGCTCGGTGGTGTGCCTCTGCTGCTGGGTTTGCTGACCCTCCATGTACTGCCGAAAAAAGGCTAACAGCTGAACGGCGTCAATTGTCCCTGCAGGTGGCTGCTGCTGCTGATGAAGTACATCCGGAATCACCGGACTCGGCTCATGCCTCACTGCTGGTGGGGCTCCTCCAAAAGCTGCCGAAACGCCTACCCCAGCTGACATGACTGGGGCTGCGGTACCAGGGGCTGGCTGCTGAGTATGAGAGGTGGCAGACCTCTCATCGGCGTCCCCTGGCCCTGGCGATACGATCGCGTCTCAACCATCCTGGAGACACAGATCAAAAAGGAACAATTGCTGAGAATGAGTCGAAATATCAAAAGAGGACAGTTTAAATTCAAGGAAGGCAATAAGCGGCAAAATGTAGATATACGGAATCTGAATGAGAGTTTTTTCCTATTTGTGATTGAGTACCTTCAAAAAAATATCCTAATCCTACTGCAGGCTGTAGTGGTACTCTAGTTCGAATACCACTACATAAACTCGACCTGCATGGGCCACCACTAAAAACGTGTCACGACCTGCACCCACTGTGAGGGTACGAGAACGTAACAACTCCCAGCCTACGCCACAGTGTCGGCGGTAGAACGCTGTCCTAGGTCAATCATCTAACAATATAAAGGTACCTGTACAGTATATACCCTCCGAATGGAGGTGACATAGCAATATACAGTCTCAATCACATCTAAGGCAGAATGATAAGATAAAAGATAGATAGATAAATATTGGAATAAAAGATCCACAGAATACAATCAGAGAGAGTCTAAGTGTCTACTGCTATACAAAATAGAACATCCAGCTCAATACAAGTCTAATACTGAATATGAAAGAGTGCATATATACAATCCTGATCTCAGAAGACAGAAATAGTAAAACCTAGACTAGGGAGCCTCAGTCTCTAGCTAGTGGATCAGGCTGGAAATCTGGGTCACACGAGCCATCTACAGCTGTCCCATAGAAGTTGTCTATGCAGGCCTCATCCTCATCCTCTGTAATATTTTCAACAGGTCCAGTCAGGACAGGAGCGAGCACAAAACATCTCACGCAGTTCATATCATGTTAGGAAATATAAAGCATGCAATAGAGTAAGGTACATGAAATGCTGAAAGAAAGAAGTATATGAAAAACAGAAGAGATTTGATAACAGAAATATCTAATATGATAAGTAAGAACTGTAAAACCTACTGTGATTTAGAGTACAATATGGTTATGTAAACGGGTTAGGTTATATAATAAAATGGGACTCCTTTGTACGTGAGTGTACAATGGACATATACAATTTCTTATACAATAGGATTGATCACATAACCACTTCTACTCTCCCTCCCCAATCAATACACAAGGATCCAATTCAGTTACGTTACCTTATACAATGGCTTGTACAATGGCTTGTACAATGGCTCAATGTGATAATGAGAGTACAATATGCACAATGAGTGTACAATGATAAGGGTATTCAATAAATATAATATATAAGTGAAACGTACATCACAATATGTATTTAGTGAATACAAGGAGATAACATCTCAGAAGAAGATCCGTATAGTACCAATCCGTGATAATGATCGTGTCAGCATCAAGTACAGTAATCTAGAGCAAGAATATAAATCCAGACAAGTATGAAACGGTCAGAGAATGTACTCGCCTGATCTCCTGAGTGTCTGAAGAGAATATACTGTCCGAGAGTGGTGTCTGTCTCCTATAGAACAGTACAAGTCACAACAAGTCTAAAATAAGAAAATAGACTGCTACAATACATCTACATGAGTCTAGGTCAAACTAAGCCAATGGTCAACTCTGGTCAACCAAGAAGTCAAACTTAGGTCAAACAAGTCATTCTAAGTCTAACTAGCCCAAACTAGTCTAAACAAGGCTAAACAAGTCTAATCTAGACTCTCTAGTCAAACAGACATACACAGGCCATAGGCTATATCATTCCTATAGGCTAATCCATAATACATGACTACATGACATTACCTACATCTAAAAATACTACTCATGTGATATGTTATCTAACACAATCATAGAATACACTAGCATTAGGTTACCCATATACCTATACACAGGTATAGGCACATCACAATATATATTTACATATAGATATAGGTTTAATACATGTATACATATAGATATACATTACCCTATATATTTATATACATTACATGTATAGGTATACACATATTAATATACATGCATAAGTATATAGAGAGGGGAGAAAAGAAAATCAAGGTACATTGTGTTTGGGTATATGTGTTTAGGCATGTGTATGAATCATGAGGGTGTGAAGGCCATGTGTGACTGTGTGTGTGGGTTCAGTGAACAGTGACAGGAATTATATATGTGTTTGTTTGTGTGAATGCTATATGTAAGGTGACAGGAGAGTAATTAGATTAGTGTCACATACATGTGTGTGTTTGACAAGTAGGTGTGTCTTGGTTTTCAGTTGTGACAGTGTAGAGGCAATGAGGAAGTGAGGAAAAACTGGAAATTATAATGTGTATGTGTGTGTGTGAGAGATCAAAATAGTCCACATAACCAATAAATCTCAGGTTGAATAAAACCCAGGTTTCATCTAGTGAAGATAACAAACAACATCACCTAGTTTATTAGGAAAACTGCTCAGTAAAAAGAAAAGAGAACATTCAATTTGTGTGCAGGAAATCAAGACAGGGGTTTGAGTGTATGCCATACCATGTGAGCCTCAATCCTATCATCAGTTAATCGTTATAGAGGATAATTTCAGTTCAGATTTCATGAGAAGGAAGGGAAATCAATTCATCTCAGAGACTACACTATCTCAGGTATTGAATCACCCAAGTTAACTCCCTAACGATCTCAGGTTTTTATTCATAAGAACCCAGGTTTCCATTGCAACAGCTTAATTTCAGGTTCTCAGGATTTACACATTTCAATAATAGGAATACAAAACCCAGTTCAAACATGACTGAAATCTCAGGATTTCGGGTATTAGTTTAAAACAGTGTATATGTGTGGGCATGTGTGATATGTGTGTGTGGGAAATTCAACATGGGTTCTCAGTCCATGTGTGCATATCACATTCTCAGACTTCAAATAATACAAAAGTGTATGCACCATTTCAGCAGGAATTTCAGTGAAGAAGGAAAATCTCACTTAACAGTCAAAAATCCAATTCGAACCTTAAAAATTAACACAAATCAGTGAACAATATTATAGTGATGCATTCACACATGTTCATGAATTAAAATAGCCATTAAATATTAAGAAATCAGTTTAGAATAGGAATCAAAACTTAGGAATGAAGAACAGCACATGTGTATCAGTGAAGTATCAGGAAAATGAATTCGACCTAATTAATCATTAAAAATTACAAAGTAAGGGTTGGTAACTAGTGTCACCAGTGAGGGTATGCTAGGAAGTGTCTTCGTGTCCAAGGACAGGACACAAATCTAGTCCAACACCCATACGACATGCGAACTGAACTCGGTGCACTTATAGTGTCGTACACGTGTTCTCAGAGGTCGTGGACACGACACACGACACGTATGGCCACGTGGTCTGGTCCACGTGTAGACCACGTGTCAGGCTACATATTCGACACCCTGTGGGGTGTCCACGATGTGTCCTCTGCGGACACGAACACGTGTTTGTGAGTGTCTATGCACGTGCTCAGCCACCTGTGCGCGACAGCGCGCGGCCAGTGCGGGCGTGATTGCGCCGCGTGTACTCCACGACATGCTCCCAAATTTTGGGAGCATGGTGTCAGATGTTGCCCCCTGCTCTACACAAATTTTCGTGTCCTGAAGTGTCCCGTGTCTCGAGTTCTAGCCCCCGATAGGCAGCACACAGCCTATGGCTCGTGCTGCGTGTCCAGGGCTAAAAATGCGACACAAACGGACACAAAACACCAAACATCCTTCACAAACATTCATACACACACCTAGATCTACAGACCTATGTAATTAGTTTTACAAAAATCGAAAATTGAATCCTTAGTGGCATTTCTACAAACACCTAGGTATCCTATTGGATACGTGTCCGATACGGACACGAAACGGACACAAAACTTAGCAAAACCTATTCCTACAGAGAGAGGACACCTAGGGCTTCCTATCCATGTAAAGAAATCAAAATTTGGTGGAGAGAATAGGGATTTACCTATAGGTTTGAAATGGCTCAAAAGCCCCAAAGTGAGTTGTTCCTCAAGCTACCCAAACTCTTCCAAATTGCCCCTTCCCTGGAATTTCTCACCATAGTCATCAAAAACACAGAGATTAGAATCTATTGCAAGAAATTAGGAAGAAAAAGGAGTTGAAATGGAGGAGTTATGGATTGGGGAAGAAAGGGTTTTACCTCTATTTTCAACTTGGTATTTTTCTAAGGAGGCTAGCCCTAAGTTTGAGGAGACATTAAATAGGAGTGTGGATCCCTAGGTGGCTGTCATGAATGCTAGGGTTAGGGTTTAGTTAGTTGGGCCATGGGCCTCCCTCTCTAAGTCAAGTTACATCTAAGTTTCTAAGGGCCCTATTCTCAAAAATTAATTCTCATGACTAAAACTCCTACTTGATTTCTAACTTGATAATTTCTACCCTCAACTTAAGTTAACCATCCTACTTAGCCCATGGGTTAAGTCTAAGCTTCTAGGTTAGGCTTCACTAGGCTAAAACCCATCATAGCACATAGCACTTATTTAAATAATAATTAAAAATCACACAAATTCTAATAAATCATAAATAATTCTATTAAATCCTAAAATGACCAAAATACCCTCTAGGCCAAAATGTACTAATTTAAACATCCTAATCACATGGCTAGGCTCTAGGTCAACAGTCTCCAAGGTTACACTAGCCAAACACCAAAAATCATAAGTCATGATTTTAAAATAGTTTTAAAATGATTAAAAATCAATAAAATCATGGAAAATCTTAAATACCATAATTAAATAAATTAAAATACAAAATTTCAAAATTACCCTCATTTTAGAAAACTGGGTGTTACAAGTCTACCCACCTTAGAAAAATTTTGTCCTCGAAATTAAAATGGTAGTAGTCCTTCTAGGTCAAACACCCCCACAATCAAAGTCTCAAACATACCGTCAGATAATCATATGCGTCTGTCCAAAATCATGATACTCAGAATCTTCGTCGTGCTAGTGAGCAAGGCTACGATAATCACAGAGTCCTCGACTAAGGCACATACCTCTAGAATCATGGTATTTAAGATTTTCGCGTTGCCGCATGCTTGGCAGCGAAAACCTTAAATTCCTACACCCAAGAAATACGTCCTAAATCTGATTATATGTCCTTACTATGCCAGCTAAACACGACCATTGAAGATTCTAGATTCCATAACTGGGTGACCTAGCCCATATGATTCATCTCAGAAGAAAATCAAACATAACACAAGAACAACAAGACAGAATTGATCAACCAACAAGGAACAGAGAGAATCGAATTTCAAGGCAGTAATTACAGAATTTGAATCAAGGACGGAACCTGCAACTAGATCTCCAACGGCCTGAGCATCCTCGGCTGTCATAGCGAAAGCTCGCCCTGGCTGGCCTCCCCTGGCCTGCTGCTGATGCTGTACGAACCTCTCCTGTTGAGTCTGCAATGGTGGTCCCCTCTGCTGCCCTGCCGGAGCCCTAGCTCCTGGTGCTATCTGAGCCAACGGTGTCGGATTCTTGGGACACTCTCTACACTGATGCTCTGCTGAACCGCAAAGTAAACACATACCCAGCCTCTTCCTGCAATCGTTCCACCAATGGCCGGACTTCTTGCAGAAGTTGCACACGATGTCCTGCTGATACTGCGCATGTCTCTGTCCCTGATACTGAACAGGCCTCTGCTGTAGCTGATGTATCTGAGCCCTCGGCTGCTGGTACTGCTGCTGAAACTGCTGCTGAACGTACGGCCTCTTGGCCGGTCCTCCACTACTGCTGCCTCCCTGGGAGTCTCGTCCCCTCTTGAGCCTAAGCTCAAGATCATCCTCTGCAGCTAAAGCGTCCACCAGGATCTCCTTGTAGGTAGCGTTGCGGGCGTTCTTGGTGTAGGACTTGACCTCCTTTACCAAGCCCTTCCGGAACCTTCGGGCCTTCGTCGTCTCCGACAAGTCCTCCATAAATCTGCTCAGGTGGCAGAACTCTCCTGCGTACTCCTCCATGGACTGGCTCCCCTGGACTAGGGCCTCGAACTGGGTCTCGAGGGCTCCCAGCGCTGCGTCTGGAAAGAACTTCTCCTTGAATAGCTTCTTGAATGCTGTCCAAGTCTGTCCTGCTGTACCGACCCTCGGGTCGGTCTGGTACCATGTACGGGCCAAATCTTGCATCATGCTGGCCGCTGCCTCAATCTGGAACCTCGTCGGGATCTCGGCCAACCTGAAAATCTCCTCCATATGCTCGATCCACTCATCGGCATACAAGATCCCCTCTGTCCCTCGGAAGTCTCTCGGGTGCATCTTCTGAAAATCTTGGATGCCCTTCTCCCGTGGCTGGTACGGCTGCGGGGCTGCCGCTGGCTGAGCTACGACTCTCTCTACTGCGGTCATTGCCAGCTCAATGCCTCGTGTGAGCTCTGTGGTGTGCCTCTGCTGCTGGGTTTGTTGACCCTCCATGTACTGTCAGAAAAAGGCTAACAGCTGAACGGCGTCAATTGTCCCTGAAGGTGGCTGCTGCTGCTAAAGAAGTACATCCGGAGTCACCGGACTCGGCTCATGCCTCACTGCTGGTGGGGCTCCTCCAAAAGCTGCCGAAACGCCTACCCCAGCTGGCGTGACTGGGGCTGCGGTACCAGGGGCTGGCTGCTGAGTATGAGAGGTGGCAGACCTCTCATCGGCGTCCCCTTGGTCCTGGCGATGCGATCGCGTCTCAACCATCCTGGAGACACAGATCAAAAAGGAACAATTGCTGAGAATGAGTCGAAATATCAAAGGAGGACAGTTTAAATTCAAGGAAGGCAATAAGCGGCAAAATGTAGATATACGAAATCTGAATGAGAGTTTTTTCCTATTTGTGATTGAGTACCTTCAAAAAAAATATCCTAATCCTACTGCAGGCTGTAGTGGTACTCTAGTTCGAATACCACTACATAAACTCGACCTGCATGGGCCACCACTAAAAACGTGTCACGACCCGCACCCACTGTGAGGGTACGAGAACGTAACAACCCCCAGCCTACGAATGGAGGTGACATAGCAATATACAGTCT
>JANAVB010028151.1:0-108971 GCA_029216955.1 Iris pallida
ATATTTATAATTAGTCATTGACCATTAAAAAAAAGTACCTATATACATGCAGTATATCTATGTGCCATCTTGGTCGCACTAAGGGTCTACATGGCTTGGGCTCGATTCGAGTCTAGTTCAGACTAGCGGAGTACAACCGGGTCTTCTGCAAGTCAATAACTTAATTAATAAATAATTAAACATCTAGAAGGTTAAGTCGCAACTTGGCCTGGTTTTCCTAGTTAGGACGTCACTATGGCTCGGCCTTCCCTACCAGGGCTAATACACTTGTCAAAGCACGCCACTGCACCCTCCGTGCCATGATTTCTAGTTACCTTGTACTCCAAATCTCAACTATGGCTAAAATTATTTACCGTAATAATTAACTACATAATTATTTATAAATTCTAAAAATCCTCAAAAGCTAGTCGTATCTAAACTAGAATCCATCTCTTTTTTATCGATAGCATTAAGACAATAATGTCCAATAGATCACAATAGGTTGGATCTCAAAAACTTCTTTTATCTTGCTTTTCTTCGTAAGCGACAAAGAAAGCCATGTATTAAAATATATTATTTTGCATTATTCTACTACATAATTACATCAGCAATAAACTAGAAAGCAGAACTTATCAGTCCAATTTATTGGTATAGGCCTTTATTGCTATCTGCCTTTAAAGGCTATAAGAATATAAAAGAAACATAGAGGAACTCCTGAATTGTTAAATATAAAAATTCGGCCACTATAGCTGTTAGATTATACAATCTTACTGTATGGCTAGCTTAGTACTAGTTCACTACTAACAAATGCTGATGTAACGGAGAGAGGTAACCAAGTTTACAGGTTTAGCTGGTCAACAGCTTTTGGAAAATATTCTTTAAATAATATTTTATGTTAATTGACTCCTAAAAATTTTGGGTGATGACATCTCCCATTATGTGGCATCTGATATCAAAAGTTGTCACGACCCGTTACCCAAATTGTTGGGCCGGGCCGAGCCATGTCCAGCCTACACTTAAGATAAAGCGCAGTAAGCTGTTCTAGAGATAACAAGACAAGACTAAATGTGCTAACAGTTCTATAAGTGAAGAAGAATCATAAATGCTCCAAACACAAAAGTCGTCGTATATAGTGAAATATCCAAGTACAAGTAAACTGAAATGTAAAACTGGATACATGTCCAGTTACAAAATGGTATAGTCTAATACATGACTACACTAAGTATCCCAAGCAGCTACGCAAACTAGACGAGTCTCCCCGCAGGAACATCCTCGTATGGCAAAACCGGGTCCTCGGCAGTGACTCCATAATACGAATCACAGAGCAACTCCTCCTCAGTAAGTATACCTACAACGTTATCCTGTCAGGACGGGAGCAAGTACAACCTCTACAACTAAAGTACTGAACATATAATGAAAGAGATGTACAACAAGAAACATGGTGTGATAAGTCTACAAACAGAAAATACTGGAAATATGGCCTCATGGTACAACTGGGATCATAGTATCATAGTAACATAGGGAACATGGCATATCATGGTTTAATTTATCATTTCTACAAATGACCACATATAGTTTAAAAGTTTAAAACCGTAGCATGTACGTGAATCGATCAATAGGTGATTCAGGATGTACTGTGGTACATATCAAGTTTTTCTGGTGTGCCCACACGTGCACGAACGGCATCGGTGTATATCCATACACAAATGCGAGATTCAGAAACATACGGCAAGGTCGCATATAGAATGTCCCCGAGCGCGGTAAGTACATACGGAGAAGGGGGTCATGTTCACGTACACTACTAGCAGTTTCCCCTTAACCCGTTTATTTAACATGTGGGAGATACGAGAGCAGTAAAACATGTGAGAGATACTGGGAGCAGTATAAGCATGACAGGTACTGGGAGCAGTATAAAATATGTGAATACTCAAAGCAGTCTAAGGCATAGTGAAACTTGTACTGAGAACCCGTAAGAAGCATGTGAAGATATAAGAGCTGTACTAAACATGGCCGGTACTGAAAGTGATACAACATGTGAAGACATAACTTGCTACCTCAAGAATCAGTCTTTTAACAGGGTTAATACATGTTCTAGCATTAAAAGACAGTAAATGAGTATGTAGATGTACTTGCCTCTAGCAAAACAAGCTGCGATAAAAGTGCTATGGATGTCTGGTAACTCGTCACTGTAGAAATAAATGCAATAACTTAGCTTTTACACTAAGCTAAAACACTAGGACACTAATTGGTGAAACACGACTTGTGACTGGGCACCTAGCCAAAATGATGACTTGGCATAGGAGACCAATGTGGGGTGACACACTATGTTAACTAACTTTCTAGGGTCTTTACACTAGTGAGGGATGGGGTTCAACACGACTAAAACTCCAAATAACACAGAAAGCTACAAGTCGTAATTAATCAATAAATAAATCAAAAGATCATTGTGTTCTAACAATTTTAGAGATAGGCAAAAAGCCTACTTTTTCTTAAAATAAAGTACCAAAACGATCCTTGCTAACTATAGAAATTTATTATAATTTTCTGGAATTAACCAGTACAAATATTTTATAAAAATCAGTTTTCCTAAGTATACAGAAAATGAGTTTTGGTTTCATATGCCAAACTAGTGGCAAAATAGTAAATTAAATACTACAAAAATTATACTAAATTAGCTAACTTAACATAGTATCTAAAAACTATTTTTCCATAATTTTAGCAATACTTTAAGTATTTTTAGAAAATCAAAAACAATAATGCACACAATAATTAATTATCTGCGTATTTTGTCCATGTATATAATTTGAACCAAAGTTCAAATACAGGACCCAAGGCCATGAATCAAGTTCAATATGACTTGTACAGGTCTTGAATGTGTGAAAACACATTTGAGCCCAAATACCCATGCTAGGCTTGGACACCAAATGGTTGCAGTATTTTAAATACAATAAAAATACAATTTGGTGATAGTGCAAAATAAATATTATTATTTTAATAAGGTAAAGTTTTACATAGTAACTATAAAAGTATGAACATTATTTTATATAAATAATTTACACTAAGCTAAGTAAAATACACATAGGAAATAATATATATATATATATATATATATATATATATATATATATATATATATATATATATATATAAATATAGGGATATTTATATATAGGAAAATGCTCAACTATATATTATATATATATACAAATATATGTATATATACATACATATAAGAAAATACTTATCTATATAACATATATATATATATATACAAAATTAATGTATACATATATATATATAATAGTATATATATAATATATATACATAAGGAAATATATGTACATAAATATATATGTATACATAATACACATATATATATATATACATACATAAAATAATGAAGTATATTCATATATATATTTATAAAAACAGCAACTATATATACCTAAATATAGTATGTATAATAATACATATATACAAATATATGTATACATACATATATATATATATATATATATATATATATATATATATATATATATATATATATATATATATATATATATATATATAAACAAAAGAAAAAGAAAAAAAGAAAAGGAAAAGAAAAGAAAAGAAACAGTAGCATGGGGGGGGGCTCGAACTCAGCCCAGCACAGCGCGGGGGGGGGGGGGGGGGGGGGGGTTTAATTCGTTCGGGCTGGCCAGTGGGTCGGCCCGTGCTTTGTGTTAGAGTTAGGGTTAGGTTTAGATTTATTTAGGTTTTGATTGGTTTAAACATAAAAAAAATAATAATAATCCTGTGTCCTGACAGTTAGGGACACAGGTGTCTTGTGTCTTAGGCTTAGCACGACACGCACGAGTCCTAACTCGCGTGTCCAACCCTACCAGTAGGTTCGTCGTGTCCAGGCGAGTCTGTGTCCGTGTACACGAGACGTGAGTCAACACGAGCACAAAGAGACACGTACGTGTCCGGCGTCGAGCTGCTGTCGAAGGGGCGATCGGCGGCTGGGGGCGTCGGCGTCACGGCGCTCCGGTGGCGCTGAGTTCGCCTCGGCGTGGCGAACTCGTCGATGGTGGTTTGGGTCGACGACGGCGAGCGGTGGTGGTGGAACGAGGGTCGCCGGAGTTGGGTGTCTGTCGAGTTTGGGAGTGGAAAAACGCGGCGGAGCTCTGGTCGTGAGTGGTCGAGATGGTGGTGGTCGAGTTGGGAAGGCCGAGGGGGTTATTTATAGGTCGATGAAGGCGGTGGGAGTCGTCGGATTAGGGTTAGGGTTAGGGTTTAGCCGCCGGAAAATTAGGGTTGAGGCGGTGGGGGGAGAGAGAGAGAGAGCTGTCGGTCGGGGGGGGTTTGGGTAAATTGCAGTAGGGTCCCCTAGAATTAGGAATTTACATAATAGGTTTTCCTAGGGCTAAATGCAAATTAGGATTTGCATTCCTTAATAAATAACAATTCATTTATTACAAATCAATATAAAAACAATTCTAATAATTGCAAAACCATATTAAAACAATTCTAATATTACAAAACTACATTAAAACATTTCTAAAAATTACAAAATGATATTTAAAAAATTATATATTGATATTTTTGGTATTAAAACTCATTTAAAATTCATTTAAAAATTCTAGAAAATTTCTAAAATCATATTAAATTATTTTTAAAACCAATAATGACATTTAATAATTAATCAATACTAGTTTAAAAAATTTGAAAAATCAGGGGCTTACAAAAGTGACATGGCAACTGACATGTCATGTTTTAACCCAAAAAATTAATTGCACAAAAATTTATTGTTAATGTTAATGCTAATACTAATTTTAATTTAATGTTAATATTAATTTTGATGTCAATGTTAAAATTAATATTAATGCTAATTAATATTAATATTAATATTAATATTAATATTAATATTAATATTCATGTTAATTTAAAGTTAATATTAATTTTAGTATTAATTTTAATGTTAATGTTAATGCTAATTTTAATTTAATGTTAATATTAATTTTAATGTTAATGTTAAAGTTAATATTAATGTTAATTCTAATATTAATATTAATGTTAATGTTAATTTTAATATTAATGTTAATATTAACCAGCTAAACCGGTAAATTTGGTTCTATCTCTCTGCAACATCAGCATTTGCTAGTAGTGAGCTAGTACTAAGCTAGCCATAGAGCAATTTCGTAGATTATATGCATTCAAGTTGATAAGAATGGTACCGATGTATTTTGGCGTTGGGTCAGTTCAAATTTCTCTGTTATATGATGCAAAAATGTTTTAAATATTAACAAAAAATAAGTCTTATATACATATTCAGCATACGACAGGTGCTAGTGGATGACTGTTTTGTTACTCCTTGTGTCTCATTTGCTTCACGGAAGAAAATGAAATGGGATAACTTTTTTGCTTTTTTTTTTTTGCTTTGGTTGGCTGAAAAAAAATGAAATTGAAAAAAAAATTGTTGTTGTTGGTGGTAGTGGTGCCGGTTGTTAGAAATATCTGATTTTTCTCCTCTAATAATCTGCAAACAAAATAAACAAAAAATTAAAAAGTCGTGCACGAAGCACTGTCCTAAGAGTTAATCCGGGTCTATGTGCAAGACTGTTCCGGATGCTCCTAGTGGTAAAACTCCGCTCTACCGATATCATGTCGTCGTACACAACTCGGAAAGATTGACCCTGACTTAGCTCTGCTCAGAACGAGGATACGCAGAACGGAAAGGATATTTGTAAGACAATAATTTGGAAGATATTTTTGTGTGTTAAGAGAGGAGATGAATGGCTCAGAATACAGGCACAAACTTTGTAATCGTTGCTTGAATCAATGACGTAATAGATGCTGAATAAAGACATATAAAAAATATGGTTCATTGTATTTGGACAAAATTAATGGTGTCCAACATTCAAAAATTTAAGTAGGAATTAAAGTGGTCAAATGCCAATGAATAGCAAAAGTTTTAGGGTTTTAACCCGAACCCGAAGATGGAATCGAATCGGCCCGCAGATGTGGGACTAAACATTTGTGAGGAGCTTGGTTTTTGAATGAAACAAGAGCAACACCACCAACAATCCCCCCTACCCCCCCTCCAAAAAAAAACCAAGTTTCGAATAAAGAAATAATATGAGTAGAAAAGATCTGGGTAGGTTTATATTATGCATAAATGAGATGGATTACAGCCTTGAATCTCACGTAGAGACTATTGTCTTTGTCTAAGCTTGATGGACTATGCCTTGAATTAGTCTTATTGACCAGATTCAGAAAATAGCACACATAGTACGCTAGAGGTACTTGGGTCTATCGGATGGCACGTTTGAATGGTCGTGCGCACTTTTCCACATTCATGAGAGTTATCTAGGATTGCCATGTCCTATAGTCGAGGCCTTTACGACCTCTCATATAAGTAAGTCCTCAAAGGGTTGGTGATTGGAATCAATCATGCATAACTATGTTTAGATCTACTAAGAGTTTTAAAACTCATCCTAACCAAATCACACCAGAACACTATCACCATAGGGATGGGAAATCATTGTACACATGTACAATCACTTGGGAATTATTTTAATGAGACTTTAATCTCAGGTCAGCGTTCCATAAAGTCACCTAAGTCCAGCTTGTTTCTATCCATTGAGCCGGCTCCTTGGGATCTTCAGTCAAACTCGGTTGGGTTGTCATACTTATGGGCTTAACCCCATCCCCCTCGATGATTCTAGAATTAATTTCCTAGACAAACTCTTCGTCAAGGGTAAACAGACTCTTATTCAATATATTTGTAAAGTTCTTCTATGACTTTATAGTCAAAAACTACATTTTTGCTATTAAAGCTCTTTTAATGTCTTGAAACGTAGCTGCAGGTACATGTTCATCTTAGAATTGACATGACCATACTTTTAGCATAATTTTAAAATAAATGACAGGTATAGAAATATGTTGATCATCTGAAGTATAAAATGTATGAGGCATATAGCTTCAGTACAAGATGTAACTGAAGCTAACATTTCTGAGTATATAATACTCTTTAACTATGATTCTTATATAAACTAAAAAGATGACAACTTCTCATAGAGAAGAAAAACTATATATCCATAAATGGATTAGATGTCATATGATTCAGTTACCCAATTTGTATTAAAAGATTTTCTATGACATAAGAGTATATAATATGATACAATTTTATAGTCTAGAATATCCTTACAAAAATATTCTGGAACTGGTTTGACTGATTTAGTTATTTCCTAAATCATATTTGGTGACATCACAATTATTTAACAAGTATATGATTTCACTAATTGTTGATATAAACATTAGGACAGTGAGCAAAAACTCATCTAACTATATCATCCCTTAAAGTAAGATACAGTAACTTTCAACCTTGGCTCTAAAGATTTACAAGCCATTTTTACAAAATGACAGTCTAAAGTATTAGAATAATAGTTTAAGTGAATTTTGCCAATTGACCTTATCAAATTTTTAGTTTATCAAGTTTTGATCAACTTGGGTCTTTAGGGGCCGGTTTCCACCGAGCGGAGGTCCATAGGGGGACGATTAAATACCGTGTCGCTTAGAGCTAGTTATGTCCGGTTGACAAAAGGGGACCCTTTCGGCTTATACCCAAACTGATCTTAACTTTTAAAACTTTAGATTTAAAGGAGTTTGCAATTTCACTAACTATTTTCTTCTGACAAAATTGTTTGAATAAATTAAAGAATTATAGCGTCATGAAATATAAGCAAAAATAAAGTTTGTCTAAATATTGTAACAGAATAATATTGAGATTTCTTTCTGACTAGAAATTCTAATATTGTTATAATAAAGTCATTTAAGGTTTATGTAGGAACGAAGTCGTAAAGCAGAATACTTTAGAGGGGGGTGAATAGAGTAGGCAGCGGAATATTGCTAATTAAAACTTGTTAGCAGTTAGATCACAGAAATAATAATAATCACAAAATAATAACTGTAAAGAAAAGAGTGATCAGAAGGCAAACGCAAACACAGAGATTTATACTGGTTTTTCTCTTGTGAGGACTAGTCTAGTCGGAAGAGCTCTAGCTTCCAGTTGAATCCACTATTGGAAAATCCTGCAAGTTTTCATACGAAGTCCTTACAACTTCTACAGACGCGAGCTTTGATACGAAGAACTCGACCAACTTCAGTTTTGAAGAGTATTTCTTCAATCAAGCCTCTGATTACAATATCTCTGAAATCTTCTAGACCGTACCGTACTGGCAAATTGACTAGAGAATTGTAACTGGTTTGGAATTTGAAAATTGAAGCTTTTTAAAAACTCTTTGGAAGAAACGTAAGCTTTAGAAGAGAGAAGATGAAAGTGAATGAGTGATTTGAAATGATCAGAATTCCTCTCTATTTATAGTTTTTCCAAAGACAGAACTCTGACAGAATTCGGACAGAACTCTTTGTAACAAACCGCGACTGAAGGGAGACCAAGTTCAAAATCCAACGTTTACCTTGGCCGAACTCTGGCCGAGTTCTGTAAGGGTTTGGTCAGGTTTTTTTTGTGAAAAATGATTTTGGCTTTTTGAAAATCCTTTAGAAGCTTTTTGTAAAAACAGATATTTTTCAAAAACATAGGTCATTTTAAAAACGATAGGTCAGTTTTGAAAAACGATTTTGGATAGCCTATTTGCCAGTACGTCTTAGTGTACAATGTATTCCTAAACTCAATAAAAATTAAAATTACATTACGTAAGGAAATACAGTCTTGAGTGGCAAACAAGCTTCGGTCTTGAGCAGTGTCCAAAACGTCTTGAGTAAACATCTGAATTGTTCCGTATATCGAGACAGAGTTTGATCAATTATTAAAATTAGGTTTGACCATGACCAATGGGCCAACAGTTTAAACATATAAAACTAACATGTGAAGAATATTTATACAATAATATACAGAACCATATGTATAAACCAAGATAATTGGCTTATAGATTTCAACAATATATTTCTCCAATTAAATTTAGTAAAAATGAATAGATTATGTGAATTATAAATGTAAAAAATTACCTTTCCACGTGATAAGAACAATTTGGACCTCTTGATTTTGGCTTACCAATAACACTTCAGAAGATGTCATTTATCATCATTTTAGAAAGTTCCATTATTCTTGCTAAACAACCATTAGTGTCCAAGAGTTTGAGAAATGAGATTTACAAAACATTACATTTGGAAAGAAAGCAAAGACCTTTGTTTTACGTACCTTAATCCTTAGCTTGTTTGAGTCTATTCTAACAAGTCACAATCTCTAATGCTTCTGATTTGAAGAGATAATATTACAAAGATCATGTTTACAATGAGTTAGTACAAAACATTTTTTTTTATTACCGTCACTGATAACATGTTACTCTTTTCCAAAAATTAAAAAATATATCTAAGGATCCTACCTTCAAGAGAATAGAGGTTAGCTTACATATTTACAAGAAATGTAATTGAAACAATATACGAGCTTATTCATTCTGGCACAAAATACATTTTTGCATAGCAGTACAATTTGGCTGTGAAGTGTAAATAAATAACAACTACAAGCATAATTTTCTAGTTGAAAATTTCTACCAGATAATATGTTGATGATGGACCAGTTTACTTTCAACTGAATGCCACCTAAGTTCCCAAGTGCATGCAAGTTTAGTAAGGCCATACATATATTTTGTGAATTTCAAAACAAGTTCAAACGCTTACATCCCCTAAAATAATTTGTTATAGATGTCTAGAACAGTAGAACTATGTGAACCAAGCTATATAGTCCTATTATGTATGTGGACAGTGAAACTACATCAGGGCAGTCGGGGCAGTCGAATGCCATAGAACAAGTATTAACCACTAAAACAAAAAACAAAAACACAAAAAAGAAACATTTAGTTATACATCCTTTGTATAAAATTTGCATCCATGTCCAAATATTTCCATAGAATGTGTTCAATATTGTTGTTGAATTCTCTCGAATAAAGTGGTATCTAAGGGCTAAGAAAGACATGGACACACGAGATTTCTAAATAAATAAATAAGGATACAAATAATCTATAAGATTCTTAATGCTCATCGCATTTAACTAAGTGTAAATGTATATCATTATGTGCCACTGTAATGTATAAAGCAACATATAGCACCATTATGTGCACTTATAGACATGAATGTTGATCAATATAGTTACATTGTTGATGTAATGTAACTAATTGAGGAAGCTATAGAGTGCACGTTATATGCATTCATGAAATTGTTGTATAAAAGGAACCGGAATGAAAAGAAAGGAATACTTAATTGGTTGTGGAGGAAAATAAAGAGTTTAGCGGTTCTTTTCAAATTTTCTATGTCCTCCTCATAGAAATAACTATAGCATTTAAAGACCTCAACGCACAATCAACAAAATCAATGACCATTTAATATGAATTAAAGGCTAATATGACCACCAACAACCAATAATATAAATGCCCATTAATAATAGAAAATAATAGTTAATAATTATTGGTCGTTTGAAACAATCAAGTCGCCATATATATAGAGGTAAACTTTTTTCCAAATAAAAATTGTTATTATTACATATCATGAATGTAGTGTCCCAAATCCGTGATACGTATTTAGTATACGTATACGTGTTTTGGACCCGTAATTTTGCTTAATCATGATTAGTTGATTTTGATTAATATTGTTTAATTTGTTTAATTGGCTTGTGGTTCCTTATGGCAATTGCATTGGCTTGGTTCGGTTCGGTTGGCTTGGCTTGGTTTGGTTTTATATGTGAACCACTCCTACCTACCACCACCAACCCCTTTATTAATGCACTCTCTCATTTCTCTCTCTTCATTCATCATCATCTTCCTTCACCATTAAATTTCTCACCAACCTGTGAGTGAGAGGGAGAGAGAGAGAGCTAGGCAAGTGCAACTTGCTTCATGGAGGGACTCCAATTTTTATTGCTTCATTCTCTTCCTTACTGCATTCTAAAGCACTTTAGTACTTGACATTTTTAATTTCCATGGCTAGATTCTTGTAGATCTAAGTTTGCATTATTTTTGGATTTCTTGGGTTTTGATCTACTTAATCTTGTTATTTTCGAGTTTTGATGGTTCCATGTTGTAGAGAATCTCGTTCTACCCCATTTTGACCTAAGGAAGTTCGGATTTAGGCTCCGGATGATGGAGTTATGGAGCTTGAGGACTTGGCTCTCATGGTGTTCTTCTTCTCTGAAATTTTGGAGAAGATGAACAGTGCTTGACTTGACCGCATGAATATTCATGCGGCAAGTGTTCTATCTAGCCGCATGACTGGAAGTTCTTGAGCCGCATGAGAGACGGACTCACTTAGCCGCATGACTCGCCTTAATTCCCAGCCGCATAAGTTCTGAATTTCCTGAGCCGCATGGGCTCATTCCCCATCGGCCGCATATGTGCCCATCTCCTTGAGCCGCATGAACTCTAGCACTTGTGGACCGCATAGGCCCTGATCCTTCAGCCACATGAGCACTCTTCCCTTCTGAGCCGCATAGACTCCAATGCTCCTGGCCGTATAGGCTCGGTTTCCCTTCAGCCGCATGCGCCCTTTGCCCTTGCAGTCGCACATGCGCCCACCACATCGAGCCGCATGGAACTCCACTTGCCCGGTCGTATATTCCTGAGTGTTAGCCAGCCGCATAAGTCCCAGTCCTTCCTGGCCGCATGGACTTCCAGCAACCCTGAGCCGCATGCGCCTTGGGCTTTTCTCTAGCCGCATGAAGCCGCGCGCCTGCTCCATGTTGAGCCCAAATCCTTGACCGCATGGAACCACTGATTCAGCCGCATGGGGTGTTCTCTTCTAGCCGCATGAGCCTACCCTTTCCGGACCGCATATACTTTAGCCGTGTGGCTCTTCTATAGCCCTGGATATTGATATTTTATTAGATATTTTACGTCCATTTTATATCCTTACGCCTTTTGTCCTGAACTTGAAAATCATGAATTCATTTGATATGCTTGGAATTGATAATTGAGCACGACCTGACAGTGACCCGTAGTGGTGCACTCCTGATATAATAACCTGACATGACCTGATAGTGGCCCGTCATGGCGCACTCCTGACTAGTACACTTGGCATGATAACCTGACATGATTATCTCGAATAGCTGTTGCGACGGCTACCTGACATGACATGACCTGTATAACTGATCCTGGACACCGTGGGTGATTGTGCTTGTACAAATAATTCAGTCCTGTCTTGCATCATGTCTAGGAGGGGACTCCTGAGTACCACGGTCAGGAGTACCTACTGAAATGGACTAAGGTTAATGACTAGTATAATTCACTAGACATGAAGAGATGTTCCCCAGTTACAGGAGATCCCGTTATCCCGGCCGCAAATGTTTGGACTTGTAGCCTGCCGACGAGTAGGGCACATTTCCAGCCCACTGTCATGTGGGGCACTCTTGATTGTCACTTTAATGATTGAACTCTATTGTCACTATAATGCATTGAACTCTCTAAATTGTCACTATAATGATTGCCTGGATAACCTGGATAGCTGCAGGGCCTGTGACTACTTGGAGCATCTCATTGCATCTTGCTAGTAACTAGGATTGTGATAACCCTAGTTAGTTAATGTAGAAAGCCGTAGGCAATGATTGGCCGTGATTGCTTGGATGGAGTCTAGTCCAGTATAGTATTGTCTAGAATTGATTAATTGTAAGATTGTACCAGAATGATTGAATGATTGTCACTCCAGATTGTCACTATAATGATTGTCACTCCATATTGTCACCATAATGATTGTCACTCCAGAATGTTACTTGACCAGATTTTTTATATTTATCTTGCCGATAAATGGTGAGAGAAATCAAGTTTCGTTCAGACGAAGGGTTACAACCCCGGTCCTTGTTTGGTTTACGGCTTGTAACCTGGCTATCTGAATAGTCCCATGGTTATCTCATCGTATATCATCCTGTCATGCTTTCTTTCCATATGTCCTGTCTTTTAGTGATTCTATACAAGATTGTCTTTTATAATTACCCATCATGCTTCTTCTTAGACTACTGCCTTTTTTGTAATTGTATTCTTGTGCTAATTTGCTGGTTTTAGTTTCTAAGTGAAGCCTCCTTTGTGGCACTTGCTCTTTCTGGGGTCTGACCCAGCTGGTTTTGTATGGCCAGATACCGGAGCAGTAGCAAATGATCTCCCTGCTTTCCAGCCCGATGGTGGTCACCAGGCATAACCAGGGCAACGAGTGGGTTTATTTTTGCTCTCCCACTCTATTGTAAAATTATTCTTTTTAGGCATTTAGCCGCCGAGCAAGTGTTAGCTCGTTTGCAACTTTATTTACTGTCTGCCTACGGGCTGTAAGCATGATTGGCAACTCGAGGTTGATCATGTATGACTTAAACTCTTGCTAGTCCTTACATTTTGTACGACTAGCTTCATGATCATCTGGATATGTAATATTTGGGACGCCTTACAATTGTATATTTGGAGATCTGATATCTTGTGATTATTATTAGTTGGTTGAGATTGAGACAATAGGCTATTTTATGACCTTAAGAGACTGATGGATTGTAGTGAAACCCTCACATATCTAGACAGCCGTGACCGTATAGCGGTGTGGATTCCATTCCGTTATACGTAGCTGGCTATGTCTGCCCCTGCTCTCCAGTATTCTGGTTCTGGGGCGTAACATGGTTTAAGTGGTGGCACATATAGGTCTTGTTAATTCAAGATGTGTGAGGGTTTACCGAATAGATGTCTCAATCAGTACTCGCCCTTGATTTCTGCTCGTATCCTCTTGATTCCTGAAATTCTTGTCCTGATCACATGCTTGTAATCGTTGATCTGTCCTGGTCCTTCCTTATTGTTCCCATGTCATCTTCTTCAGCGGCATTGAACCTGGACCTGCCGATCAGCAAGGCGGATCACCTCCCGTAGACCAACAGCTACCAGAAGATCAGGCCCAGCACTCAGGAGCAGCCTCCCGAGTCGTACCTACTGGAGGAGAGCCGCCAGTTCAGCCAGTCCAGCCTGCAGATCCTGATGATGGCACTTTGGTGGGTCTCATCAGATCATTGATAGCATCCCAAGATCGTCAGGGAGATGCCCTGCACCAAGCAGTACAAGATGCTCTGAATAGAAGTGGACCCCGAGGGAACAGTGCGGTCAACAGTTTCAAGCGCCTGAACCCTCCATTCTTCGATGGCAGCGAGGATGCCATTGCTGCCGATGCTTGGCTACAAGATATAGAGGTGATTCTTGAAGCCGCGAAGACTCCAGAAGAAGAGAAGGTGGCTGTGGTGCGCCTACAGTTATTGGATCTAGCCCGCAGTTGGTGGGCCGCACAAGCAGTGGGATTGACAACACCTGTCCCTTGGGCAGTGTTCAGCGAAAAGTTCCAGACCAAGTATTATGATGCAGTGGCTCGGTATGACTTGCAGACCAGGTTCAGTAATCTTAAACAGATGGGGAGGACGGTCGACGGATATGCGGCCGAGTTTTCCAGACTCAGTCGGTTTGCTCCCACCTTGGTGGCAACCGAGTTTGACAGAGCACAGAGGTTCCAGCAAGGACTTCACCTAGAGATTATATTAGCAGTAGAACAGTTCGAGCATCAGACCTATGATGCGGTGTTGCGAGCAGCAAGGAGGCACGAGTATACCTCTCAGAGAATAGTGGACAGGACCGGAGGTCGGAAGCGGTCCCATAGTCAGATGAATCAGTCTTCAGCACCAGCCCCGGCAGCTAGGGCTTTGACTATTGGAACTCCGAGGCAAGCAACCTCAGTGACGTCGGTTCAGCACTCAACCCCGACGTATCCTCAGCAGAAACAGAAGCAAGCACAGTCTTCCGCCGTAGGCTGTTCTTATTGTGGAAAGCCTGGACACGTGGTAGCGGAGTGTCGCAAGGCGTTGGGATTGTGTTTATTGTGTGGAGCACCGGATCATAGGGTAGGGTCCTGTCCTTTCAGAGTTGATTCAGCATCGACAGTATCTAGTCCCTCGGTTAGAGCACCAGCACCAGTACCAGCTCCAGTTCACCAGCAACAGCAGTTCCCGTTCCCGAGGCCATTGTCGACTCAGGCCCAGACTTTCCAGCAACAGAACCCGCGACAGTTTGCCCTAGCCCAGGCTCAGGTTCAGAATCGATCGAGAGGTATATGTGTCCTCTCATCTTGCTTTTCTACCGTCATTATGTGGGGTGCATGACATATTTCATGTATCCTAATTACAACGGTACATCCCGGACCCGAGCCATGTCCTACATCATTCGAAAAGGTTGGTACCAATAGCCTTAACCTTTTCGTATGAGGAGAGGCCCGTGTCCATGTTTGACCAAAGAGAGAGACCTCAAGCGCAAGACTATCAGTTTAGTTCGTGTTGCTTGAGTTCATCGCTCCTTGGTAGAGTCAAGTGTGAGAGCGTGAGGATGATATCTGATCATGTTATCCCAATCAGTTTGACTCGTGAGGTATAATGTCTTCTTATGCCTCATGCCTTCGATTCCTTGCTTGAATGAGTGATTGTCTGCCTAGTTATAGCTTGCATGTGATTAATGTAGCTTGTCATTTGCTCCTCTAGCCTCTTGATTAAATTCCAATGACGGAATTCTTTTAAGGTGGGTAGGATGTAGTGTCACAAATCCGTGATACGTATTTAGTATACGTATACGTGTTTTGGACCCATAATTTTGCTTAATCATGATTAGTTGATTTTGATTAATATTGTTTAATTTGTTTAATTGGCTTGTGGTTCCTTATGGCAATTGCATTGGCTTGGTTCGGTTCGGTTGGCTTGGCTTGGTTTGGTTTTATATGTGAACCACTCCTACCTACCACCACCAACCCCTTTATTAATGCACTCTCTCATTTCTCTCTCTTTATTCATCATCATCTTCCTTCACCATTAAATTTCTCACCAACCTGTGAGTGAGAGGGAGAGAGAGAGAGCTAGGCAAGTGAAACTTGCTTCATGGAGGGACTCCAATTTTTATTGCTTCATTCTCTTCCTTACTGCATTCTAAAGCACTTTAGTACTTGACATTTTTATTTTCCATGGCTAGATTCTTGTAGATATAAGTTTACATTATTTTCGGATTTTTTGGGTTTTGATCTACTTAATCTTGTTATTTTCGAGTTTTGATGGTTCCATGTTGTAGAGAATCTCGTTCTACCCTATTTTGACCTAAGGAAGTTCGGATTTAGGCTCCGGATGATGGAGTTATGGAGCTTGAGGACTTGGCTCTCATGGTGTTCTTCTTCTCTGAAATTTTGGAGTAGATGAACAGTGCTTGACTTGATCGCATGAATATTCATGCGGCAAGTGTTCTATCCAGCCGCATGACTGGAATTTCTTGAGCCGCATGAGAGACGGACTCATTTAGCCGCATGACTCGCCTTAATTCCCAGCCGCATAAGTTCTGAATTTCCTGAGCCACATGGGCTCATTCCCCATCGGCCGCATATGTGCCCATCTCTTTGAGCCGCATGAACTCTAGCACTTGTGGACCGCATAGGCCTTGATCCTTCAGCCGCATGAGCACTCTTTCCTTCTGAGCCGCATAGACTCCAATGCTCCTGGCCGCATAGGCTCGGTTTCCCTTCAGCCGCATGCGTCCCTTGCCCTTGCAGTCGCACATGCGCCCACCACATCGAGCCGCATGGAACTCCACTTGCCCGGTCGTATATTCCTGAGTGTTAGCCAGCCGCATGAGTCCCAATCCTTCCTGGCCGCATGGACTTCCAGCAACCCTGAGCCGCATGCGCCTTGGGCTTTTCTCTAGCCGCATGAAGCCGCGCGCCTGCTCCATGTTGAGCCCAAACCCTTGGCCGCATGGAACCACTGATTCAGCCGCATGGGGTGTTCTCTTCTAGCCGCATGAGCCTACCCTTTCCGGACCGCATATGCTTTAGCCGCGTGGCTCTTCTATATCCCTGGATATTGATATTTTATTAGATATTTTACGTCCATTTTATATCCTTACGTCTTTTGTCCTGAACTTGAAAATCATGAATTCATTTGATATGCTTGGAATTGATAATTGAGCACGACCTGACAGTGACCCGTAGTGGTGCACTCCTGATATAATAACCTGACATGACCTGATAGTGGCCCGTCATGGCGCACTCCTGACTAGTACACTTGGCATGATAACCTGACATGATTATCTCGAATAGCTGTTGCGACGGCTACCTGACATGACATGACATGACCTGTATAACTGATCCTGGACACCGTGGGTGATTGTGCTTGTACAAATAATTCAGTCCTGTCTTGCATCATGTCTAGGAGGGGACTCCTGAGTACCACGGTCAGGACTACCTACTGAAATGGACTAAAGTTAATGACTAGTATAATTCACTAGACATGAAGAGATGTTCTCCAGTTACAGGCGATCCCGTTATCCCGGCCGCAAATGTTTGGACTTGTAGCCTGCCGACGAGTAGGGCACATTTCCAGCCCACTGTCATGTGGGGCACTCTTGATTGTCACTTTAATGATTGAACTCTATTGTCACTATAATGCATTGAACTCTCTAAATTGTCACTATAATGATTGCCTGGATAACCTGGATAGCTGCAGGGCCTGTGACTACTTGGAGCATCTCATTACATCTTGCTAGTAATTAGGATTGTGATAACCCTAGTTAGTTAATGTAGAAAGCCGTAGGCAATGATTGGTCGTGATTGCTTGGATGGAGTCTAGTCCAGTATAGTATTGTCTAGAATTGATTAATTGTAAGATTGTACCAGAATGATTGAATGATTGTCACTCCAGATTGTCACTATAATGATTGTCACTCCAGATTGTCACCATAATGATTGTCACTCCAGAATGTTACTTGACCTGATTTTTTTTATATTTATCTTGCCGATAAATGGTGGGAGAAACCAAGTTCCGTTCAGACGAAGGGTTACAACCCCGGTCCTTGTTTGGTTTACGGGTTGTAACCTGGCTATCTGAATAGTCCCATGGTTATCTCATCGTATATCATCCTGTCATGCTTTCTTTCCATATGTTCTGTCTTTTAGTGATTCTATACAAGATTGTCTTTTATAATTACCCATCATGCTTCTTCTTAGACTACTGCCTTTTTTGTAATTGTATTCTTGTGCTAATTTGCTGGTTTTAGTTCCTAAGTGAAGCCTCCTTTGTGGCACTTGCTCTTTCTGGGGTCTGACCCAGCTGGTTTTGTATGGCCAGATACCGGAGCAGTAGCAAAGGATCTCCCTGCTTTCCAGCCCGATGGTGGTCACCAGGCGTAACCAGGGCAACGAGTGGGTTTATTTTTGCTCTCCCACTCTATTGTAAAATTATTCTTTTGAGGCGTTTAGCCGCCGAGCAAGTGTTAGCTCGTTTGCAACTTTATTTACTGTCTGCCTACGGGCTGTAAGCATGATTGGCAACTCGAGGTTGATCATGTATGACTTAAACTCTTGCTAGTCCTTACATTTTGTACGACTAGCTTCATGATCATCTGGATATGTAATGTTTGGGACGCCTTACAATTGTATATTTGGAGATCTGATATCTTGTGATTATTATTAGTTGGTTGAGATTGAGACAATAGGCCATTTTATGACCTTAAGAGACTGATGGATTGTAGTGAAACCCTCACATATCTAGACAGCCGTGACCGTATAACGGTGTGGATTCCATTCCGTTATACGTAGCTGGCTATGTCTGCCCCCGCTCTCCAGTATTCCGGTTCTGGGGCATGACAATGAAAAAACTCAGTACTAAATAGTAAATACTTATGGCAGGGAAAAAGAAAATACACTACAAACTTAGAGTAGATATGCAGTTTATGACTCATTGATCTTTTTTAAAACATCACAGTGTATTGTTCTTCATTAGAATCTCAAAGGAATAAATCAATTTCCAAAAATTGTCTTTAATATTTATTATTATTAGATATAAAGAAATATAGGATTATCGAGGGAGTAACAAAGGCATGCTCATCTAGCTTTAACCTTCTTTTATGCTTCAGCCATTTAGCATTGAGTCAAACTTGTCCGAATATATAGCAACTCTTACGAGACGAAAGAAGATTACAGTAACTCATGCAAAAATAAATAAATAAATAAGGTGTTTAATCTTCAAAATCTAAGTGTCATGTAATAAAGGTCTTGCAATTAAAAGAAAAATGTTTCACTACGTATAATCATGTTTATTAGCATGTAATACGAGATATAAGCCTCACCTAATAAAGTGTAAAAAGAAAGTAACTGATAAGTGGAAGATATAATTACAATACTGAAATTGTGAAGAGCTTACTTGAAGGACATAGTTACAACAACACATACCAGGGATCCGTGCACTTAGTAAAGATATGACTTAACCATGTTAAGGGACCACTTGACATGCTAGTTATAACTTGTAAGTAGCACATCATACATGCTATATACTATAGGGAACAAACTGCTAAGCAGACGGGAAAGGAAATATTATGTTACTTACAATAATGAATTTCACCTTTGTTTTGGTCAAATATCCATACCTGTAGAAAGAATTCCAATCAGAATAATATTTAAGAATGTAAAAGGGGTCCTTGATTGTGCAAACTCAAGGAAGGCAAAGCTTCAGAAGACTTGCACTTTATAGTACTCTCTGATGGATATAGAAGACCAAGGAATGTCTTGTTCAAAGTAGGACCACTTTTCTTGGATTATTTACTATAAAAATAATCAAAATCAAGATGTCAAAAGCTATGAAATCTATGATGGTATTTTGAACATCCGAAACATGTTTCATCATCCGAAAAAGGATCTCTACAATTTATGTAGACACCAGGATTCTCACTGATAAAAGAATATTAAAATTGTTTATTAATTTTTTTTCAATACCAAATAATATCATCAATTACGGGATGTATTCAAAACTTGCCAATGCTATATCGTCCTTATGATATTCTTCAATCTTCATGTTGTTGTTGTAGCTATCATTTGTAGCTATGTAAAGAAAAAAATCTAAGGAAGCATGTGATCGGGATAATTATTAAAATAATTATAGACTAGTCCATATATGCACAATGTAAAGAAAACTTGTTAACATATGAACTTTCTTTCGGTGCATTAATTTAAGAAAACCTACTTCTTATCATTACTAGAACATGTTGCTGCAGTCTTGACTTCTTCTTCTGGTAAGCCATATTGAGAGAACTCTATTGAAAAGTGCTGATTAACACTCCAAGTAGAGAAAATTCATAGTTAGAAACATATCTAGTTTTATGTACATAACTGGAACTAAAGTAGTTATGCTAAAGATTTTGTTATTGTGGTTTCTCTATGCATGACAAATAGGTTAATGACTAGCAATTTCTTAGAAGTACTCTTTAAAAAATATCGCAACAAATCGTCACGTCAGTTCTGTATAAAAAGAACACTAGTCATTGAACACTACATCACTTAAGATAAATAGACTAACTTGTTTAGGTTCTAGGTGCAGGATATCATATTTAATTTTCGTATGATAAACAAAACATCTAAAATAATAACACGAACGATTAACTCTTAGATTGTTAGAAATATCTGATTTTTTCTCTAATAATCTGCAAACAAAATAAACAAAATTAAAGTTACCGATCTCCGGGGAAGTCGTGCACGAAGTACTGTCCTAAGAGTTAATACAGGTCTATGTGCAGACTGTTCCGGATGCTCCTAGTGGTAAAACCTCCGCTCTACCGGTATTTCGTCATCGCACACAACTCGGGGAGATTGACCCTGACTTAGCTCTGCCCAGAGCGAGGATACGAAGAACGGAAAGAATTTTCGTAAGACAATAATTTGGAAAAAAAATTTGTGTGTTAATAGAGGAGATGAATGGCTCATAATATAGGCACAAACTTTGTAACCGTTGCTTGAATCAAGGACGTAATAGATGCTGAATAAAGACATATAAAAAATGTGGTTCATTGTATTTGGACAAAATTAATAGTGTCCAACATTTAAAATTTTAAGTAGGAATTAAAGTGGTCAAATGCCAATGAATAGCAAAAGTTTTAGGGTTTAAACCCGAACCCGAAGATGGAATCGAATCGGCCCGCAGGTGTGGGACTAAACATTTGTGAGGAGCTTGGTTTTTGAATGAAACAAGAGCAACAGCACCAACAGTGGTGGGGGTGGGGGTGGTGGGGGGGGAGGGGGTGTTCGGGTGTTTAGTAAAACTCGAAAAATTGAAAGGGGTAGTATGTAATTAGGAATGTAAAAAACGAATCCATAAGGCGAGTGAGGGCCCTTTCTTTGTTGGATTGTATCTCGTTTCAGGTTGAGTGCTCAAAGTAGATGACAGTGATGTTAGTAATTTAGTCCCACATCTCATAGAATGTGGGATCATGAGATGTAGGTAATTGAAATTGATTCATGTCTTATATGAGAATTTTCTTTTAAGGCATATGGGCCCAATATTAATTCAGTATCACACGCACTTCATGGGCCAACTCCGGTTTGAATCACACCGCATTTCCAATAAGTGGTATCAGAACCCAATATTATAGGACTAGTTTAGATGGCTCTAATTGGTTCGAAGCGGAAATATATGATGCTGAACATTCATAGGAACACACGGATATACAGGCTCTGTGGATAAACGTGTCAATTTAGTTCTGTGGTCGAACGGATTAAGATGACAAGACACACATTGATGGTGTGGATAAATGTACAGTCGGTTTGGTGTTATGGTTTATAACTAAGGTGAATCGGTTCATGCCTTACATGAGAATTCTATTTCAAAGCGTATGAGCCTAATTCAATATTGTTCCCAAAAATGCCTCAGGCCTTACATGAAAATTCTATTTCAAGGCGTATGAGCCTAATTCAATATCATTCCCAAAAAAAAATTCTATTCTTCCTTTTCTTGGAAATCAATTTTCTTTTCTGCTCATTTTCTTTGCCATTCAAACACAAAAAGTAAATAATTTTCTTTTTTCATACCCTAATTCCATAAAGCAAATCTGTCCTTAACACAACATAAGATTCACAATCACAATAATATCATAAGTCAAAAAAATATCAAAATATTGTCAAATATTATTAAAATAGAATTACCAAAAATTAGTAATATATTATCAAATGTTATTATATCATTGGACAACATTCACCACTTAATAATTAGGCTTAATTGCACTTTGCTACCCTCAACTATTCCGCCTTTTCAACTTGATACCATAAACTTTTTTTCGTAACAAATTGGTACCTCAACTATTATTTTTTTTCAACTTGATACCTAATTTTTCAAAAATTCCGAAAATGTCCTTCCCTCTTCCTTCCCTCCACCCCCTTCCCCACTCCGGCCACCCCCCCTGCTAGCTCTGGCCGCCCCACCCCCCCCCCCTGCTAGCTCCGCCCCCCCCCCCCCCCCCGCCCCCTCCCCCCCCCTGCTAGCTTCGGCCACCCCCTGCCCCGCCTCCCGCCCCGCCCTCCCTCCCCAGCCCCCCTCCTCCCGTGTTGCCGCGGCCTAGGGGAGAGGCGGGGGCGGGCGGACGGCCGGAGCGAGCAGGGGGGGGGGGGGGGGGGTGGGGGGCGGGGGGGGGGGGGGGGGGGGCGGAGCTAGCAGGGGGGGGGGGGGCGGCCGGAGTGAGCAGGGGGGGCGGCCGGAGCGTGTAGGGGGGGAGGGTTAGGGGTAGGGGTAGGGGCATTTTAGTCCAAAATAACATCTGGGTACCAAATTGTTACAAAAAATAGTTTAGGGTACAAAGTTGAAAAATGATAATAGTTGAGGGTAGCAAAGTGCAATTAAGCCTAATAATTAAGATGGTGAGACCGTCCCACTGAATAATTTATTCCTCTATAGAAAGAAAGAGCCATGCAAGTCAAACTAAACTAAACATATGGGCTTGTACTTCCCCAACCAATCGACGTGCTGAAAAGCGCACAAAAAAAAAATATTCAACAATTTTTTAATAATTGTAATTGTTTTTAGAAAGATAAACAAGAATCTAGCAATTTTTTATATATCTTTATATTAATAATCCGTTAAATTTGATCATTTTTAATCATTATAGCTAGCTATTAAAAAGTGTACTTTGTCAAACAACTTTATTTTTGTTCGTTGAAAGAGTGGATTATCTAATATCGTTTTTTTTACAATAATTATATTGGTAGACAACAATGCAGAATTCTTTTCATTGTTTGTAGATTCCAAATTGATGGCATCTTTTTTCATTTTTCATTTGTGTCTTTTTTCAATTGGATTTAATAAAAAAAACCTAAGTGTAGACAACAAAAAATATATAAATAACAGGAATAATATTAATGTTTGCCCATATTTTAAGCTTCTTTGGCCTAGGTGATAAACTTATCAATTAGACAAATGAGAAGAAAATGATGTAGTCCCTCATTCCTAAAACTGGTTGTCTAGTAAGCATAAAAATGGCATTTTAATATATTTTTGTGAGTAGCTTACTCAATATAATATATAAAACATAACCTAGACTTAGTCATAAACAAACATAATATGTTGAATAACAAAACAATATGTTGAATAATAAAATAATTTTTTCTCTTTGTTGTCGTGGTCGTCGTCATTGTCATCATTTATCATTTGTCAATGTCCAAATTGAGACGGGCCGGCAACATAAGAATAACATGAAATAAAACAAAATTTTGATAGGACATACCACCAAAATATTATTCTATCAAAAATAAACACACTATCAAGCCAAATATTAATATATCAAAAAAAAGCTAATTAAGATATACAACTTGCAACCTTCAACTATTTTTATTAGAAAATTGAGACCTTAATTTATTTTTGAACCATGTCATACTTAATAGGACGGCAACACAATGCCCTTTTTGCCCTACTCTTATAAAGTGATAATAATAATTCAAATTTGTATAAAAGTCCTTTACATTTTTCATCCAAATTTATACTTCATGCACGCACGTGCAAAAATTAAATCTATAATATTATTAAAAAATAGATAAAATTTAAATTATATTAAAATATTTTAAATATGATTTGGTTAATATATTTTAATTAAGGTTTGTTATAGATATGTTTTAGAATTTTGGATATGTATTTAGTTTAGGCTAAATTATAACTTAATACATTCAACTATTTCAGTTTTTCAACTTGATACCCTCAAGTTTGATAGATACTAACTTGATACCCTGAATTTTTTTGGACAAAATTGTCCCTTCCCTCCAACGCCCACCCCCCCCCCCCCCCCCCCCCCCTCCCGCCGGCGAACTTTCCCTCCCCCCCCCCCCCCCACCCCGGCCCCTCCTGCCTCCGGCCAACGACCTCAACCCACCCCCCCCCCCCCCCCCCCCCCCCGCCGTCGACCTTCCCCCCCTCCCCCTCCCTCCCGCCGGTGACCTTCCCCACCCCCTCCCCCCCTCCCTCCCGTCGGCGACCTCCCCTCCCCCTCCAGCTCACGAACTCCCCTCCCCCACCCCGCGTTGGCCAGACCGGAGTTGCGCGAGGCAGCGGGATCGCGCGCTTGGGAAGCAGCCGGAGGCGGGGGGGGGGGGGGCGGGGGGGGGGGGGGGGGGGTGGGCACGGGGCCACGGCCACGGGGAGGGGTGCACGGGGGCGGCGCCGGAGGGGGTGGGGGGGGCTCGCGGGGAAGGAGGGAGGGATAATTTTGTCATTTTTAAAATTTTGGGTATCAATATAAAATTATTATATAGTTGAGGGTATTAAGTTAGTACCTATCAAAGTTTTGAACATTTTAGATAGTTGAGGGTATCAAGTTGTAATTTAGCCTTTAGTTTAAATATAATTTGAATATTGATATATTTTATGATTCGTTATATGTTTAGGTAGTTTATGCAGGTAGTTAATTTTTTTTAATTTTATTAGTATTATTTAATAGAGAATATATACCAGACTTGGACAACTCGTCGTATTATAATAGTAGAGAAGATGAAAGTTCTTCAAAAAAAATTCTCATTACACTATAACTATTTCTTTAAAGACCTATTTGCTAATTACAAAGAGGGCCGGCCAGAGAGGCCGGTCAAGAGGGTTGGGATGTCCTAGCCGGATCATAGGTCGCACCATAATATATAAATATAGGTTTCAAGTTAAATTTGGATGTGACCGACAATAAGAAAAACAAATAGTCGGGTGGTTGTTCAGGCTTGCAAATCTAGGACGTAAGGTATTGAGCATGCGTGTACTGCACTATTACTTGCAAGTTCAACAACAAAAACTCAAATAAGAACTTCTAATATGGCGATGGCACGTGGAAGAATTTTTTTTATTTAGGCATTCGATTTTTTTTTTTCTTCTTCTTATGTTTAGGTCCTTAAAAGTCAAAAGATAAAATACATATAATCCAGCGACTCTTCCCGAGTGAGTTTTAAAAATTAGAAACTCATGAGTTCCTATAGGATTTTTGATTATTTGTGTTGCACATGAACAATGGGGGGTACAATTCGGACCGGATAAACCTTTTAATGTGTTGGGTCATGGTTGAAGATACTCGGATTTGGGCTCGGATTCGGTTTAGAATATTTGAACCCGATCAAAAATCGAATTGGACTTGGGTTCATGGGTTTACCCCAAAAACCCGAAATCCGACTTATATATATAGCCAATGACTCCTAGCCTAGTGGTAGTGGTGAGACATTCGGCCTAAGTGGCCAGGAGATCGATTCCAGTGAAAATGTTCGACACAATTACCAATTTCGAAAAAAGATATTCTCCAACTTATATACACCATCTTTTCACAGCCGTGTCAACATACACTTATGTGACGAAAGAATTATTATCCAGTACGACTATCTTGAAGCATCTGAGAGAATCCGAAAAACTGCAAAATGGTTCCCAGAAAATTCTTTTTTTTTTTTGAAATTCCGTTCCCAGAAAATTCTCAATATTGGAAAAAGGTGCCGAACGTTGAAGAATCGTGCATGGATGTGTGACAATTTTTTGGATCACTAGAAATGTAAATGGAGGAGCAAATTGAATCCCTTCTTACATACTGATTGCAGAAGACCTGACCAAAAAAAAAAAAATCGACACGTATGGTATTATTGTACTTGGGATCAAAGGTTTCCCAACCAATACAAATATTGTAAGAGATGGGTGTTGCTGCAACAACAAATCGACTACAGAAACTCAAATAATAACGCAAAATAATAACTTGCAATATATATAGACATGACATGTGGATTTCGGTGTACTTATTTTACTCTTTAGTTCCTTGAAAAAAAAATTAAGGATCATATGCATGTTCAAATACTTATTCTTGCATTCTACAGGTAATGTTGAGATTGGACCAGTCCTGACCTACAACTTTGATCTTACTTTCTCGATAAGCTCTCTACGTAGGATTTTGCCCGCAGCAGATTTTGGGATGCTGTTCACAAAAGTCACCCTCCGCAGCCTCTTGAACGGTGCAGCCTGTTGAAATAATTCAAATATTACAAAGAAAATAAATTCACGAAATGAGTGATCATTAATAAACTTGCTTTCTGAATCCATTCATACATATAGTGTCAAAATGTCCACATGTGCCATGCATTTTCAGTGTCAATCCAAGATATGTGAGAATCATTGCTTGCGGAAATTAAAAAAAAATAAATATAATACATAAAAAAAAATGGTTTACAAAACCTCAATGCCAAGGCAAGGGAAAACAAATATTGAACAATGAAGGCAGAAATGGGCAATATGGCCATTCCATCTATTAATATTAGTGGGCTTTGAAATCTATGAGTTTTAATTAGTGCATATTTACTTATAAAGCCCTGGATTTTGGGTCTGAGACATTTCTGCCTCAGGATAGAGAAAGAAAGGTTGTGCAGCTGAATCATTACTGTTGATATATATATAGTGTTATTGGGCTTTAGTCCCACATTGGCTAGAATGATAGGAGAGGAGGCTAGCCTCTCCTATATATATGTTGTTACTCCATTCAATAAAATCACTTCAAGTCTCAACATGGTATCAGAGCCTAAAATTGCTTAGCATACCGTTAGAGACCCCTCCTCCACACAAACCCTAACCCTAATCCCCCTTCTACGCCGCCGCTGCCGCCCGCTGCCGCTGCAGCTGCTGCCGCCCGCTGCCGCTGCAGCTGCTGCCGCGCCGCCGCCGCCGCAGCGCCGCCCCGCTGCTGCTGTAGCTGCCGCGCCGCTGCCGCGCTGCTGCCGTTGCTGTGCCGCTGTTGCGGCTGCAACTGCTGCTGCTGCTGCCGTTTTTACGGCTGCAGGATTCATTGTACCGCTATTGCGGGTACAAGATTCACGCTCGTTTCTGTACCGTTTTTACGGCTGCAGGATTCATTGTACCGCTATTGCGGGTACAAGATTCACGCTCGTTCTTGAGATCAATCTCAAGGAGATGCCTATAATCCCTAGATCCGATGAAATCAGACATATTCGGATTTAGGAGAGGACGGCAAGGACGAGCGTGAGTCGTGGAGCAAGTGTGAAGTGATCGAGAAGAAGCATCGATGGAGGAGATTCTCAAGAAGCTGGATGCTGACGATGTGGCGACATTGCTGAAGTTGATAAAGGTGTCGGCTGGTGAAAGCACGACACGAGCACCGCCAAAGTTAGAACTACCCTCCATCGATCTGAAGTTGGATGGACCAGCCACCTATTTGAGTTGGTCACGGCGGGTGAGAAGAACCCTTGCAGGTAAGAACCTGGAGGGATTCTTGACAGGCGAGAAGACAGAGCCGGAAGAGGGCTCGACAGGACGCGACGAGTGGAAATCCACTCATATGGTGATTTATATCTGGCTTCTCAACTCCTTAGTCCAGTCTATTGCTTCCACAGTAGATGGCATTGAGATGGTGAAAGACGTATGGGAGAAATTGAGAAGAACCTATGATGGCATAGGTAACAATCTACGGATCTTCCAGATAAAAGGGGAGATCGACGACACCGTACAAGGCGAGAAGACGGTGCAGGAGTACGCTACGGAGTTGGAACGCCTCTGGCTGGATTATGATCACCATTCCAAACGGGCAAGCTGCGGGGACCCAAAGTGCAAGGAGAGACAGGTGTGTCTGCAGGAGAGGACGATGAAATTCCTTAAGGGACTGACTGCAGCATTCACACAGAGAACAGCCTTACTCCTCGCCCAGCCAGCGATCCCTAGTCTCGAGGAGGCTATCTCAGCCATGATTCAGGAGGAGACGCGGATCAGATTACAGACAGGGACAGGCGCATCATCGACAGGTGCTTTACCCGAAGTGAAGTCAGCACTAGCAGCTACCGGTTCGGGGGATACAGGATCCAAGGGAGAGCTCTGGCAACAGAATCGGCAGTGCTACAACTGTGGGGAGATGGGCCACCATCGATATGCTTGTACCAAACCACCTAAGGAGGGAGACTCAGGTGGTGGACGTGGACGAGGATATGCTGGACGTGGACGTGGTCGAGGAGGCCGACGAGGCGGTCGAGGAGGCTATCGGGCAAACCTGCTGGTGGCAGATGGGAATGGAGGAGCTGGCGGCGCCTTTACTGAGGAGGATCAGGCGCTACTGGATCTGCTGGAGAGAAAGCAAAAAGCGTCAATCGAAGGAGACAGGAGGAGCGTAGCAGAGGAGGCATCCACTCCATTCTTCAACGCCGCTATGTATGCCCATCCATCAGAAGGTACTGACGAGTCTCACGCTCTTGCATCTATGTCTTCCCTTAAAATGTCAGACTGGATTATCGACTCAGGAGCATCTCGGCATGTGACCGGAAATGCTAGTAAGTTTTCCTCGTACACTCACCTAGCATCGACAGACACCATTCAGACTGCGGATGGTACTTTCCAACCAGTGGTCGGTAAGGGTACTGTTAATTGTACGGGTTCAGTAAGGTTATCCAATGTTTTGCATGCTCCATCCTTCCCAGTCAGTCTCTTGTCTATTAGTTCTATAATTCTCCAACTAAAATGCATTGTTTCTTTTGATATTCCTAAGGTGATCTTCCAGGAGAAAGGGACGGGACGAAGACTTGGGACTGGCACTTGGCATGATGGACTGTGGTACCTAGATCAAGACGGACTGGACTCAGCATTGGTGTCTATGGCAGAGAAGGCTGGAATGGAGGAGCTGCAGCAGAAGACTGAAGACACTTTGATACTTCATCATAGGAGGATGGGGCATTCTTCCTTTGATACTCTAAATAAGTTGTATCCAGATATGTATGCAAAATCAAATAAAAGGAAATTAGTATGTGATGCATGTGAGTTAGGAAAACTTACTAGGAGTTCATATGTTGGAAATGGTCATAAGAGTTCTTCAGTCTTTGAGGTAGTTCATTCTGATGTTTGGGGCCCATGTGCTACTAACACTATGAATGGGTATAAGTATTTTGTTTCGTTTATCGATTGTGCATCTCGTGTCACCTGGCTGTATTTGATGAAGAACAAAAGTGATGTATTTGCTTGTTTTCGGGACTTTCATAAATATGTCCAGACTCAGTATAATGCAGTGGTGAAGATACTGAGATCTGACAATGGGACGGAGTATACCAATAGGACACTTGCAGAGTACTTGTCAGCACATGGAATACAGCATCAGACCTCTTGTGCATATACACCAGCACAAAATGGAGTAGCAGAAAGGAAGAACCGACATCTTCTGGAGACCGCAAGAAGTATGATGATCGACATGAATGTCCCACAACACCTATGGGGATATGCGGTGTTGACAGCAGCTCAACTTATAAACAGGATGCCTTCAAAAGTCCTGGGATGGAAGTCTCCATGTGAAGTATTACAAGGTAATAATAGTGGAATACTTCCACTAAAGGTGTTTAGATGTGTGTGTTTTGTGAAGGACAACAGACCATTCGTTGGAAAACTTGACCCTAGAGCAGTCAAGTGCATCTTCGTGGGCTACTCAGCAACTCAGAAGGGGTATGTATGCTGGAGTCCAGTAGAGAAGAAGAAATTTGTTAGTATGGACGTCCACTTCCGGGAGCATGAGCCATATTACCGCCAGGATGGAACTTCGTATAACACGCCTCATACTACAAGTATAAGACGAGAGGGGGAGATAGAGAACTTGGAGAACCTGGTGGTAACCGATTTAGAAGTTTGGCATAGAGACACGGTTGAGGAGGAACATGAAGGTGAAGCGGAACAGAGGGAGGAGACGAGAAGTGTTACACCTACGGCTCAGGGGGAGTTACTGACCTACAACAGGAGAAACAACAAGCAGACTACAGGACCAGTACCTACAGTGTCAGTGCCAAGTCCCTTGCCTGCGCCTGTCCCAACTCCTGAGACACCTATACCACCATCCTCCTCATCTACACCACCATCCTCCTCATCTACACCACCACCCTCCTCAGGTGATATCGTTCCTCCCATACCACTACCTACACGAAGGACTACTCGCAGCAATGCGGGAAATCCTCCGGACAGATATGGTTGGGATCTTGCTAAGTTTGTTTCTTATGATCATATATCTTCTTCTCATGGAGCATTTATAGCATCTTTGGATAGTATTACTGTACCTAACAATTGGCAGGTTGCCAAGAACGATCCAAAGTGGAAAGCGGCAATGCACGAGGAGTTGGGAGCTCTTGAGAAGAACCACACCTGGGAGCTGGTGAGACTGCCAGAAGGGAAAAGAGCAGTTGGATGTAAATGGGTTTTTACTGTGAAACAGAACCCAGATGGACAGGTTGAGCGCTATAAAGCTCGACTGGTGGCAAAAGGATACAGTCAGACGTACGGCATCGACTATGACGAGACCTTTGCACCAGTGGCGAAGATGAGCACTGTCAGGACCTTGATCTCCCTGGCAGCCAATGGAGGGTGGAAGCTACACCAACTGGATGTGAAGAATGCATTTCTTCATGGAGATCTAGTAGAGGAGGTGTACATGGAGATACCACCAGGATTCGGCACAAAACAGACAGAAGGCAAGGTCTGCAGACTGAAGAAGTCTCTCTATGGACTGAAGCAGTCTCCTCGGGCATGGTTTGACAGGTTCAGGAGAGCAATGATAGGGATGGGATATCAGCAGATCAATGCTGATCACACTGTCTTCTTCAGATGGAGTGGAGGCCATATCACCATGCTTGCAGTATATGTAGATGATATGATTATCACAGGCAATGATGAGCAGGAGATCGCCCAACTCAAAGTAAAACTTGGCAAGGAGTTCGAGGTGAAAGATCTTGGCCCCCTTCGATACTTCCTTGGGATTGAGATTGCTCGAGATAATGAGGGAATCGTTCTTTCTCAAAGGAAGTACGCACTGGACCTGCTTACGGAAACAGGGATGATGGGATGTAAACCAGCTACGACACCGATAGACCAGAAGTTTAAACTGGATGCTGAAGCTGGAGAACCAGTTGACCGGGATAGATATCAGAGATTGGTGGGCAAGTTAATCTACTTAAGCCACACTCGACCTGATATCAGCTTTGCGGTAAGTGTAGTAAGCCGCTACATGCATGACCCCCGGAAGGGTCACATGGACGCAGTGTACCAGATTCTGAGGTACTTGAAGGGAGCCCCCGGGAAGGGACTGATCTTTAGAAGAAATAATCATGTAGGCATTGAGGGCTATTGTGATTCTGACTGGGCTAGCTGTGCTGACGACAGGAGATCCACATCGGGATACTGCATATTTGTAGGAGGCAACTTGGTCTCTTGGAGGAGTAAGAAGCAGTCAGTAGTGGCCAGATCAACAGCTGAAGCAGAGTATAGAGCGATGGCCTTGGGAGTCACAGAACTATTGTGGTTGAAGAATATGCTGACGGAGCTAAAGCTGGACCAGGGAACAAAGATGAAGCTATGGTGTGACAACCAGTCAGCTATTAATATTGCCAACAATCCAGTGCAGCATGACAGGACCAAACATATTGAGATTGACAGATTCTTCATCAAAGAGAAACTGGATAAAGGAGAACTAGAGCTGGGCTATGTTCCAACCAAAGATCAGGTAGCAGACGGACTGACAAAGGGGCTTAGTTCTATCAACATGATGAGAGGATGTGACAAGATGGGCTTAGTGAATATCTTTCGCCCATCTTGAGGGGGAGTGTTGATATATATATATAGTGTTATTGGGCTTTAGTCCCACATTGGCTAGAATGATAGGAGAGGAGGCTAGCCTCTCCTATATATATGTTGTTACTCCATTCAATAAAATCACTTCAAGTCTCAACAATTACCATATGGGAGCTTGTTCTTTTTTAAACTCAATGAAGTCAATGGAATTTGTTGTCCCCTTCTAAAAGTTAGCAAACATTAACAAAGAAGCCCCTGGATATCCAGTAACATATTAAAACCCTACTCTACAACCACCACCTTTCTCTCAAAATTTGAGGTCGGCTGTTAGAAACTTAGAATCATTTTCTTCCGTTCACCTTTATTAAGGGCCATGTTCTCTAGAACACCAACAAAAACCAAATACATCTTTAAAACCAATTCATGTTCATCTTTAGGCCTACCTCCAGTCCTACCACCTCATTTAGACCCTTGAATTTTTTTTTAAGGATCATATGCATGTTCAAATACTTATTCTTGCATTCTACAGGTAATGTTGAGATTGGACCAGTCCTGACCTACAACTTTGATCTTACTTTCTCGATAAGCTCTCTACGTAGGATTTTGCCCGCAGCAGATTTTGGGATGCTGTTCACAAAAGTCACCCTCCGCAGCCTCTTGAACGGTGCAACCTGTGGAAATAATTCAAATATTAACTGTTCAATATAAGATTATTATAAAGAAAATAACATAGTCAAGGTTGAATGTCCTAAATTCACGAAATGAGTGCTCACTAATAAACTTGCTTTCTGAATCCATTCATACATATAGTGTCAAAATGTCCACACGTGCCGTGCATTTTCGTGTCAATCCAAGATGTGTGAGAAATGAGAATCATTGCTTGCGGAAATAAAAAATATATAATACATGAAAAAAAAAAAGTTTACAAAACCTCAATGCCAAGGCAAGGGAAAACAAAAATTGAACAATGAAGGCAGAAATGGGCAATATGGCATTCCATCTATTTATATTAGTGAGCTTTGAAATCTATGAGTTTTAATTAATGCATATTTACTTATAAAGCCCTGGATTTTGGGTCTGAGACATTTCTGCCTCAGAATAGAGAACGAAAGGTTGTGCAGCTGAATCATTTCCATATGGGAGCTTGTTCTTTTTTAACCTCAATGAAGTCAATGGAATTTGTTGTCCCCACCTAAAAGTTAGCAAACTTTAACAAAGAAGCCCCTGGATATTCAGTAACATATTAAAACCCTACTCTACAACCACCACCTTTCTCTCAAAATTTGAGGCCGGCTATTGGAATCATTTTCTTCCGTTCACCTTTATTAAGGGCCACGTTCTCTGGAACACCAACAAAAACCAAATCCATCTTTAAAACTTCAATTCATGTTCATCTTTAGGCCTACCTCTAGTCCTAGCACCTCCTTTAACTATTATCTTATAGCTCCTTAGCATCCCTCATCTGCCAAATCTGAATTATTGGTGCCAATTAAAGACAGTGTATGGTTCGATGGGAAGCGAGGAACAGGAAAGGAAAATAAAACCATTTTATGTAGAAGTGGGAAACCAATTGTATAGGAGCATGCTTACTTTATCTTTCCCTCGCTTTCTTAGCAACTAAACATGACTTCAGTATCAAAAACATTTCCCATTCTATACGATCTCAGTAATTCTTAAATATCTAGGCAAGATTTCCAATACCTTCATAAAATCTTCTATGTTAAAAGTAGGATTGTGACTAGTGAAGGAAAGGGGCAAGGACGAGTTGCTTGTTGACGACAGAGAAGTGGATTTGGCGATAGGGAAGGGGATCCGATGCATTCCTCGAGGACAGGGAAGAGAATTCGGTGACAAGGAGCTCGCCAGAGTCAAATTTTGTCCACGAACTTGTATCCCTCTCCAACAAAGACAATATTGAGTCTGTATCTTGTTTTTTTTTTCTTTTGTTGATTTGGAAATCTTGTACCTTGGGTCTTTGTTCCATTAGTAACCTTTGACGGAACACGGTGGGTTCCCACCCTTTAGTCTCAAAGGATAAGAAGGATTACTGAGCATAAGGATTATCTATCACATTAATTGACCAGGTAGAATACAAATAATATACAACAATTTAGTAGGTACTTGGAGTTTCGTTAATCTCACAAAAAAAGTAGGACTATTGAGCAGAAGGGTTATCTATCACATTAATTGAAAAGGGGGAATATTAATAAACATGCAATAGTTTAGCAAGTACCTGGCTTGCAATAAATTTCTGAACGTCCACTTCAGTCAGTGAGCTGTTCGGAGATCGAACTACAAAAGCAATAGGGACCTCACCAGCTTCAGCATCTGGAAATCTGAGGTTGAAAAGGAGGTTAATGCCTTTAGCTTCACAATACTCAAATCTTTGAATTGTAGCATGGAAATCCAACCCTGTCAACAACTTTAAAATATAAATGAAAGAGCCTGTCTTTCCAACTTACGGGATAACAGCAGCATCTAGTATCTCAGGATGTGAAAGAAGAAGGCCTTCAAGCTCAGCAGGAGCAACCTAATACCAAAAGAAAAACGAAATAAATCAAAACAATAATGTCAATATGAGGATTTGCTTATTACAAGGAACACATTTCATATGATCAAGGTCAACAACATCGGTCTTACAAAAGCAGGTAAAAGAAAAACAAGGAGACCATAACTCCCAGATACTCAAGTGACAACCTAGGCACTTAGGCCACCCCTCAGGTTAAAATTAATTTAAAAAAGTAATAACTTTTTTTCTCTTTGGTGCCCTTAAATCCTATAAAAGTATAATCCTAAATTAAAACCAATTTCTTCATATCAACCCATTTCCGACCCCTACTTGAATGTAATAACTATCCATTTCAGAGGCATATCTTCTATCAAACAACTACAGTTCCCTCCTTTTTAGGTAAAATGATGGGAAAACCCCTAGCTTTTATTAAGTGTTCAACGAAACCAACCCAAAAGAGTGTACAAGATAAGTTGATAACTGTCCATGTACAATAAAAAGAGAACAGAAAACCCATACAAAACATTGGGAAGCAAGACAAAAGTCTCAAGCACAATCCACTCAACAAATTAAGGATTTCAAGAAAAACAAAGGGCCACTCAAGAAGAACATTTGATGGCAGCAACAACTAAGTGGCAATTGCATATCCTCAATGCACCAAGTGATAACAAGTATATCACCATTTCCTTTCTCCATGAGTGGATCCTGACTAATATACAACTTAAATTATCTCTAACACCTCTCAACCAAACTAATGTAAATCCTCTATAAATATTCCAGACACCTCTGTTACGCTCGGTATTTGTGTGAGGCAAGGATATGTGTGATAATAACATTGACATTGACAAACTTGATGATAATACTTTCTATCATTATTTAAAATAATTTATATCTATCGTCAATGTAACTGAGCTTTATTCCTCAGTTTCACATATCTAGCCTCAGTAACACATAAGGCAATAGATGATATGTGAAGAAGGGGATTCAGGTTCTTTTCTCTTCAGGAGAGAATAGGAGATAACCCTTCGTCTAATCGAGGGATTTGATATCTTTTAGGAAGAGTTTTCGTTCTTATTCTTGGTTTTTGTGTGGGTGGGGGGGAAGCAAATAGATGCAGGTTACCATGGTGTTGAAGTCTCAATAATGTGGTCGGCCACTAACCACTACTATGCCATATCTAGCCTCAGTGGCACGTAAGGCAATAGATGATATGTGAAGAAGGGGATTCGGGTTCTTTTCTCTTTAGGAGGGAAAAGGAGAGAACTCTTCGTCTAATCGAGGGATCTGATCAACTCTTCGGAAGAGTTTTCTTTCTTCTTCGTGGTTTGTGTGTCCTCTCCACTACGAATACCCTAAAAGAGTGTATCCAAATAGGAAAATCAAATAGATACAGGATACCATGGTGTTGCAGCCTCAATAAAGTGGTCGTGCCACTAACCACTACTATGCCGTACTAAAATTTAGTTCCAAGGGCACATCCGGGTCAAAATACTGACAATAAAAGATGCAATATAAGTAAACTATAGAACAGAAGGATACCTGAAAACCTTTGTACTTGATCAATTCCTTTATTCGATCCACAACAAATAATTGTCCATCTTCATCAAAATACCCAAGGTCTCCTGTGTGCAACCATCCTTTCTTCAAAGTCAAATTAGTGGCTTGCATATTGTTGAAATATCCTAGATAATACTTTAAAGTTAGTGTCAAAAATAAAAGGAAAGTAACCATCAATTAAGATGAAAAATAAATGTAAGCGAATTTCTATATTGACTAAATTTAGAAATCCTAATGAGTAATGTAATAATTAAGCAGAAACATCTGGAAACATAGTTGATGATGAATAGTGTATTGGAACATTAGCATTTGAAGATGAAGTATTTTGTGAGGGAAAAAAAAACAACGGAAAGAAATATAAACCAAGGAAAAAGATGAAAGCCCCCCATCCCCCGACCCACGCCAATTTTTGAACAAAGGATATCCTAGAAATACTAAGAACAGTTATAAACATAGATGTTTATATCATTTCAAACTGCCACGCTAGATGTAGGATATCAACCCAATCCCTAAGACTGTGATGCTTCCTGGTGATGCCAAAATGGTTTTCATACTAATTTGATATAACACCAGCCACTTGAACCTGATTTAATATCACAAGTGGCTGGTATAAAATCAAGGTTCAAAGTATCGGTATCGGAATCGGTATCGGACTTTTCCTATGAGTATTGGTATCGGCGATATCGGTAGTATCGGCAGTTTCGGATCGGAGTATCGGATTTTTTGGTATTGGGAAACAAATAATTATCGGTAGTATCGGATTCTTTTACATGCTTTTACAACCTTATTATGCTTTCAACCTAGGTTCACAATATCGGTTTCGGAATCGGTATCGGACTATTCCTATGTTGTTTAATTTTCTTTGCCGAATTGACCGGAACAAAGACCCCCAATGTCGGCATCGGTCAATATTTGGTATCGGTCGGTATCGGATCGGAACATGCCAAACTGTATCGGTATCGGCCGTATCGGATCGCTATCGGACGATACTTTAAACCATGTATAAAATACAGGTTTGTAGATGTTATTCTAGGTGCTAAAGCACTAGGTTATAGATCTTCGTCTGAACCATCTTCTCAATCTAATTGTGATATTTCTTTGAGTCGGCAATGATGATCAATCCTCTAAAGGACCAAGATATAATCTTCTTCATTCAGAGCACACTTTAGGTGGTGTTGATTCCTATGTTGTATTAAGCGTGAGGCGAGGCGAGTAAGCAGCGCTTAGTTAGCGTCTCACTTTTTTTTCGCTCCTTCATGTAAAATACTCTATATAGTATATACACATAAATTTCAATATTTTTTCATACAATCCTACTAGTATATGCATGAAGAACAATACCAATTATCAATCAAGCAAAGTAACAATATAAATACTACAATCAAAATGCAAACTACAAACCACACAATGCATACATACTACACAGCCATCAAAATACCATCAAACACAAAAGTTCTCTCTAAAGTTCCTACGTAAAGTTTTCAACTATCCAACTATGTAAATAACAAAGATTCGGTTCAGTTTATTAAAAAAAAATCAAAAATAAATAAATAAATAAAAATTCAAAAATCGTTAAGCGAAGCCTAAGCGTGCTTAAGCGCTTATCGCTTTTCTGGGACGAAAATTCATTAAGCGAGGCGCTCTAATTCTAAATCTCGCTTAAGCGCGCTTTTCACAACATAGGTTGATTCTGCTGGAAACTATGAACAAACATAATGCTGTTGAGCAACTGCTTATTCAACATACTGCCATGATTGTGGTAAGTTTATATGAATTTGTCGGACGCTTATGTATGTAACCAACATTAATGTGTCTGAATTAAAACTCTAATTATTTCAAAATTAGGAAAACGTTTTGAATGATTATATATTAATATCAAGATCACGATAAGTGAAGATACTATATGAATTTACCATGCAAGCAACCTTCAATTCGAGGTATATATAATTACCTTTGTCAAATATATATCGGGTGAAAATTTGAAATGATTGCATAGTCATGTACTCTCGCATGCATGCCCACACAAGAACACAATTCATGTACAATATAGGATCAGATTGCCGTTGTTTTGTAAATTAGTGTTCGAAAGCATACAAGACAACTAGTTGACTATTCTTATTGAGAACCCTTCATCAAAATATTTTACTTCCAGAAATCTACCGGATACTCTTAACATATTAATAACAGATGAATATACCTTGCATCATGTTTGGCCCACGAAAACATAGCTCCCCTAGCTGGTTAGGCGGAAGAAGCTTATGTGTGTCTACACTAACAACTTTCCCCTCAACACCTGAAACAAGTTGACCTGTCGAACCAAATTGGCGAGTCTCCCCTTTGGGATATTCTAGTGATACAATGCCACAGGACTCCGTCAGACCATACCCCTGATGAGAACCATAAAGAATGAGTTAGACACAATCCACATTGCACTTCTTTCACATGTATAAGAATGATACACTTTGTAAACTGGAGCCAGTTAAAGCTCACAAGTACTAGTCACAAGTAATATTATGAATGGATGATGGCTTGAAACGATACAAGATGTTCACTAGTCTACTGTTCTTTTCTTTCATTCATTCTTGATAAAATTCTAATTGTTTACATCCATTGCTATAATTCAAAAAACCTAGAGGAACTCATGAGTTCCTAATTTTTAAAACTCGACCATGAAGATCTGTTGGATTACATGCATCTCATCCCTTAATTTTTTTTTTCAAGGGACTAAAGCGATAAATAAGTAAAGTTCTAATGTTAGTGAAATCCACATGTCACATCCATATTGCAAGTTGTTGTTTTGAGTTCTTATTTGAGTTTCTGTAGTCGAACTCTGTTAATTGGCTGGCATGGCATCAAGTATTCATTTGTATGGTACAAGGGTCTTGGTCAAAATAACTTTTCTTGGTAGAGCGTCTAATCCAATAGTCAAACGAAGAAATTTTGGGGACATTTTTTTGTGTTAATTTCTTGGTATATCTTTCATTATCTCTGTGATTCTAGTTTCGTGCAACCTTTTTTGTTGGAGTGGGAGGGGTTCCCAACCTATGTGGAGAAGACCCCGGAGTGCGACGAGCGCCGTCCGATGTCGGAGAAGCTCGGGAAGTAGGCGACGAAGTTGCTGCTGTTGCTGCTGGAGCTGCTGGAAGCAGGGGATCCGAGTTCGGGCCGAACTCGGTCCCATGGCGAGTTCGGGCCGAACTCGGTCTGGCCGTTCCAGGGTTTGGCCAGTAGGTGCTGGTTGCCCCACACAGAGTTCTGGCCGAACTCTGTGTCGTCGGAGGCTGAAGCGGATTTCTGGATGAGTTTTCATCATTGGATCTAATCCAACGGTCCAGGTTGGTTGCGGGATTAGGGAGTTATATTGAGATTTCTCAACCCTAATTCAGGTGTGCAACATATCGCATTGGACAACACAAGTTTGAGAGAGAAGGAGGCAAGAGTGCCATTGCAACTTCGGAGAAGAAGACGGAGGATTGAAGGTCGTTTTCGAAGAAGATCGTGTTTCGGGTAATCTCTACTCGTCGTTCTCGCTCTTCGTAGCCTTGTAATCATTGTTCTTATCTCTGAGTGTTGTGGGGATCCGATTTGGATCGGGAGGAGTTTGTAGAGGGTGTAACTCTTCTATTCCATTAGTGGAGGCTTCTCAGGGTTGGACTCCGATCGTCCCGTGGTTTTTTCCCGCAAGGGTTTCCACGTCAAAAATTCTCTGTGTCTACGTGATTGTTTTTGTGTGGCTATTTTTGGGTTCGTGCGTTGTATTGCTCGGTCCTCTCGCAGGTACTCTCCGGTTTGGGGAAAGGTTTTCGCGTTTCTTTCCCAACAGAGTGGTATCAGAGCTTTGGGTTCAAAGGGTGTCAGGAGTTGACAGAGGAACCAGAGAGGAGAGATGGACGCGAAGCCAGTGCGCATGGTGAACCTTAATGGCACAAACTATCATTATTGGCGGAGCAAGATGAAGGATTTGCTATTTGTCAAGAAGCTGCATCTACCTGTGTTTGCAACCGAGAGGCCCAGTGATAAATCCTAGGAGGACTGGAAGTTCGAGCACATACAGGTGTGTGGGTACATACGGCAGTTTGTTGATGAGAACGTGTACAACCACGTTGCCAATATTGAGCACGCGAAGACGTTGTGGGATAAGCTGGAATCCTTGTATGCGAAGAAGACCGGGGTAAACAAGTTGTTCCTGATCCGAACGATGATGGATCTGCGGTACAAGGATGGGGCGTCTATTACGGATCACTTGAGTGATTTCCAGGGCGTGGTTGACCAGCTATCTTCTATGGGAGTCAAGTTCGACGACGAAGTTCAGGAACTGTGGCTGCTGTGTACATTGCCAGACTCGTGGGAGACCGTACGAATATCTATGATCGCTCTGCTCCAGAGGGCGTGGTCAGTCTGGAGTTTGCCAAGAGCGGGGTGTTGAATGAAGAGATGCGGAGACGTTCTCAGGACACTTCATCCACATCCCATCACTCAGAGGCACTTGTTTCAGAGAGCCGCGGAAGGGGCAAAAGCAGGGGTCCAGGTGGTGGCAGAGACAAGAGCAGGGGGAAGTCCAAGGGTCGTTACGAGGACTCAGAGTGTTACCATTGCGGTAAGAAGGGCCATATCAAGCGGAATTGTTTCGCTTGGAAGAAGGAGAAGAAGGGCGACAAGGGGAAGCAAGAAGAGAATACTACAGCGGTGGCCTCGGTGCATGGAGACGATGTGATCGTCGTAGGTGATGAGGTCATTACTAACCTCGCCTGCGATGACAATTCTTGGCTGGTGGACTCAGGAGCTTCAGCACATGTATCTCACAATAGGGCACTGTTTGCCACTTACACGACAGGCGACTGTGGCGTGTTGAAGATGGGCAACGGAGATGTGTCGAAGGCGGTTGCCGTGTGCACTTGAGAACGAAGACGGGTGCGGTTCTTGTTCTCAAGGATGTTCGTCATGTCCCTGATATCCGTTTCAACCTGGTGTCGGTTGGAAGGTTGGATGACGAGAGATTCTTCAGTCTCTTCGGGAACAGTCAGTAGAAGCTTTCCAGAGGTTCGATGGTGATTGCCAGAGGAAGCAAGAAGTCCGGTCTCTACTATATGGAGGGGAGCGCAGAGGGGGCACAGGAGGTGAACGCAGTCAGTGATGCGTCTACCGAGTTGTGGCACAGGCGGCTCGGCCATATCAGCGAGAAGGGGATGAGCTACTTGGTGAACAGGAAAGTGATTCCGGGACTCAAGTCTACAAAGTTGGAGAAGTGCACGCACTGTTTAGCTGGAAAGCAGAATAGGGTGTCTTTCCAGAGTCACCCAAGTTCGAGGAAGCCGGCGTTGCTCGAGTTGATTCACTCGGATGTCTGCGGTCCTATGAAGGTAAAATCCCTTGGTGGTGCTTCTTACTTTGTGACTTTTATTGATAATTGTTCCAGGAAGGTTTGGGTCTATGCCTTAAAGACCAAGGATCAGGTGCTGCCTACTTTCAAGGAGTTTCAGGCCTCTGTTGAAAGGGAGACGGGCAAGAAGTTGTTGTGTGTTCGGTCCGACAATGGCGGCGAATACATCGGTCCCTTTGATGCGTATTGCAGAGAGCAAGGGATACGACACCAGAAGACTCCGCCAAAGACACCTCAGCTCAATGGTGTAGCGGAGCGCATGAACAGGACACTGATGGAAAGGGTGCGGTGTTTGCTGTCAGAAGCAAACTTGCCGGGTAGTTATTGGGGCGAGGCTCTTCTCACAGCTGCTTATATCATTAATTTGTCTTCTAGTGCTCCTTTGCAGGGTGATGTGCCTGACAAAGTATGGTACGGCAAAGAGCCGTCATACAATCACCTGCGGGCGTTTGGTTGTAAGGCCTTCGTGCATGTACCAAAGGACGAGAGGACCAAACTTGAGCCGAAGACGAGGCGATGCGTCTTTGTCGGCTACGGTCGGGATGAGTTTGGCTATAGACTCTACGACCCAGTGGAAGGAAAGCTCTACAGAAGCAGGGACGTGGTGTTCGTCGAGGATCAGACCATGACCAACACTCAGGATTCCGAGACGCCTTCTGAGGCTGAGGAATTGCCTGAGTTAGAGTCATTTCGCTTCGAGCAGTTTCCAGAGGACATCGCAGAGGATCCAGTTATGGGGGAGCCGGTACATGGAGTTGCTCCCAACCTTGATCATCAGCCTGCTGATGGTGGTCAGGGTGTCCCTCAGGAGGATGAGCATGCCGGAGAGGTAGTTCCTGAAGGGGCGGAGGCTGTCGGTATACAGCCAGCACCAGTGGCTCCACTGAGAAGGAGTGACAGGGATCGTCGACCATCTACGAGATACTCACCGGATGAGTATGTGCTATTGACTGACGGGGGGGAGCCCGAAAGTTTCGCAGAGGCTATGGAAGACGAACACAGGCAGGAGTGGATGGTGGCTATGCAGGAGGAGATGAGTTCCTTGCACACCAATTCCACGTATGATCTGGTGCGGTTGCCAAAGGGCAAGAAGGCTTTGAAGAATCGATGGGTGTTCAGAATGAAGCAGACGGAAGATGCTACTCGCCCTCGATACAAAGCGAGGCTGGTAGTCAAAGGCTACGGTCAGCGGAAAGGCGTGGATTATGATGAGATCTTTTCGCCTGTCGTCAAGCATTCGTCTATCCGGGTGGTGCTAGCATTAGCAGCCAGTTTCGACTTGGAGGTCGAGCAGATGGACGTGAAGACGGCATTCCTCCACGGTGATCTTGAGGAGGAGTTGTACATGGAGCAGCCAGAGGGATTCTGTGAGAAGGGCAAGTCACATTTGGTCTGCCGGTTGAGGAAGAGCTTGTATGGTCTGAAGCAGGCTCCGAGGCAGTGGTACAGGAAGTTCGAGTCGTTTATGGGGGAGCATGGTTATGCACGGACGACGTCGGATCATTGTGCATTTGTGAGGTATTTTGCCGATGATGATTTTATCATCTTATTGCTCTATGTTGATGATATGCTATTAGTGGGTCGGAATGCCACTAGGATAGCGGAGTTGAAGCGCCAACTGGGCGCGGCCTTCTCTATGAAGGATTTGGGCGCAGCGAAGACTATTCTTGGGATGGAGATCAGCCGAGAGAGGGAGTCCAAGCTGCTACACTTGTCCCAAACGAAGTACATTCACCGGGTACTTCAGCGTTTCGGGATGGACGGGTCGAAGAAAGTGAGTTCCCCCCTCGCGGCTCACTTTAAGCTCACTGAGGAACAGTGTCCATCTACCGAGGACGAAAAGGAAGATATGGAGCGGGTTCCATATGCCTCAGCTGTGGGAAGCCTGATGTATGCTATGGTGTGTACGAGGCCAGATATTGCTCATGCAGTTGGTACGGTTAGCAGGTATCTTTCAAATCCTGGAAGGGTACATTGGAGTGCGGTCAAGTGGATTCTACGTTATCTTCAGGGCACTGCTGGTTGGAGACTTTCCTTTGGTGGTGACGAGCCGAAGCTGGTTGGGTATACCGACGCTGATATGGCTGGAGATGTAGACACGATGCGATCGACTTCGGGCTACGTGATGATGTTTGCGGGAGGAGCAGTATCGTGGCAGTCGCGGTTGCAGAAGTGTGTTGCCTTGTCGACGACAGAGGCAGAGTACATTGCGGCGACGGAGGCTTGCAAGGAGCTGTTGTGGATGAAGAAGCTGCTGCAGGAAATGGGACTGAAGCAAGAGCAGTATACTTTGCTTTGCGACAGTCAGAGTGCGATCCACCTTGTGAAGAATCAGACGTTTCATAGCCGGTCCAAGCACATCGAGACCCGGTATCATTGGATACGGGATGTGGTTGAGAAGAAGGACGCGGAGCTTGAGAAGGTGCATACAGATGACAACGGAGCTGATATGTTCACGAAGATTCTACCAAGGGGGAAGTTTGAGTACTGCAGGCAGGTCGTCGGGATGACGACGTCCTCCCCATAGTTGTGAAGGGGGAGATTTGTTGGAGTGGGAGGGGTTCCCAACCTATGTGGAGAAGACCCCGGAGTGCGACGAGCGCCGTCCGATGTCGGAGAAGCTCGGGAAGTAGGCGACGAAGTTGCTGCTGTTGCTGCTGGAGCTGCTGGAAGCAGGGGATCCGAGTTCGGGCCGAACTCGGTCCCATGGCGAGTTCGGGCCGAACTCGGTCTGGCCGTTCCAGGGTTTGGCCAGTAGGTGCTGGTTGCCCCACACAGAGTTCTGGCCGAACTCTGTGTCGTCGGGGGCTGAAGCGGATTTCTGGATGAGTTTTCATCATTGGATCTAATCCAACGGTCCAGGTTGGTTGCGGGATTAGGGAGTTATATTGAGATTTCTCAACCCTAATTCAGGTGTGCAACATATCGCATTGGACAACACAAGTTTGAGAGAGAAGGAGGCAAGAGTGCCATTGCAACTTCGGAGAAGAAGACGGAGGATTGAAGGTCGTTTTCGAAGGAGATCGTGTTTCGGGTAATCTCTACTCGTCGTTCTCGCTCTTCGTAGCCTTGTAATCATTGTTCTTATCTCTGAGTGTTGTGGGGATCCGATTTGGATCGGGAGGAGTTTGTAGAGGGTGTAACTCTTCTATTCCATTAGTGGAGGCTTCTCAGGGTTGGACTCCGATCGTCCCGTGGTTTTTTCCCGCAAGGGTTTCCACGTCAAAAATTCTCTGTGTCTGCGTGATTGTTTTTGTGTGGCTATTTTTGGGTTCGTGCGTTGTATTGCTCGGTCCTCTCGCAGGTACTCTCCGGTTTGGGGAAAGGTTTCCGCGTTTCTTTCCCAACATTTTTTTTGTCAAAAAGTTCTGCAATTGTCAACCAAATGCTCTTTCAACAAAAAGAAAACACGGCACCAGCGAAAATCTAAAAATTTCCTAATTGATCACGACCAGATTAAATTCATCCCTTGCTATGTGACATGATACTGATGAAATTGGCTATATCCATATAAATTGCTTCAGCTTCACATTATATATCCACCAAATCCTCTCCTGTCCCTAACTAGGAAGTAAGCACAGTTTGAAAAATCAGTTGTGTCAGACACGTGTCGGAAATGCATCAGGACAGACCAAATTCAGTACCGTATCCGTGCCACATTCATGTATATGCAATGTAGATTTCTAAAGTAATCAACAGCAAACATAACCAGATGCACTCAACATATATATATATATATATATATATATATATATATATATATATATATATACCTGAAAAAAAAAAAAAAAAAAAAAATATATATATATATATATATATATATATATATATATATATATATATATATATATATATATATATATATATATATATACCTGAACGATCTGCGCCTGCGGGAGCAGTCTCGAGACCTCCTCCATCACGTCCTTCCCCAGCGGGGCGGCCCCGGACCCGAGCCACCGCAGCGAGCTCAGGTCGTACTCGGCCACCTTCCCAGCCTGCTTCGCCAGCGCGATCACCACCGGCGGCACCAGCCACAGGTAGTTCACCCTGTACCTCTCTATCGACCTCAGCGTCAGATCCATCTCGAACCTCGGCATCAGCACTACACTGTTCCCCCTCCGCAGCTGCGAGTATGCGATCACCGACAGCCCGAAGACGTGGAACATCGGCAGGAAGCAGAGGAAGGTGTTCCCCCCCTCCCCGCGCAGGTCCTGGTCGGCCACGGCCATGAGCGCGGCGCAGATGAAGTTGCGGTGCGTCAGAACGACGCCCTTGCTGACCCCGGTCGTGCCGGAGGAGTAGAGCAGCGCCGCAGTGTCCGACTGGCGGACGGCCGGAGGGGCGAAATCCCAGGGGAGGAAGTCCTTGACGAGGTCCGAGTAGGCGCGCACCGACGGCGGCGGCGGGGATTCGGGGCTGTCGAGGAAGACGGCGGGGAGGCCGAGGGCGGAGGCCTTGTCCCAGAGGGCGGAGACGGTGATGACGAGCCTGGGGTTCGAGTCCCGGGACTGCTTCGAGAGCTCGGGGACGGTGTAGAGGGGGTTGGCGGTGGTGGCGACGGCGCCGAGGGAGACGACGGAGAGGAAGGAGACGGGGAAGAGGAGGGAGTTGGGGGCGAAGATGAGGACGGCGTCGCCCTTCTCGATGCGAAAGGCGGCGGAGATCGCGGCGGCGAAGGAGGAGACGGCGTCGCGGAGCTGGGAGAAGGTGAGGGTCTCGGAGGAGACGGCGTCGGCGAGGGCGAGGCGGTCGGGGTAGGAGGCGGCGTTCTGGAAGAGGAAGGTGGACATGGAGAGGTCGGGGTCGGCGGGGAAGGGGATGGGCGGGCGGAGGGAGCGGTAGACGCCGGAGCGGTGGCAGTAGCCGGAGTTCCCCGCCGCCGACATGACTTACGGGAGAAGATCGGTAAGTGGGGAAGTGGGACTAGAAAAGGAGGGGGGGGGGGGCGTCTTTCCTTATATAGATACAGACGGCGCGGAAATCAAGGAAAGGTGAGATGTTCGATAAGATTGGAAGAATTTGGGGGAAGTGAATATATGGGGGTATATAAGGAACTGACATATTCGATTTATATTATAAAAAAAAATACTTTAGAAGCTACCAATGCCGAATGTACCCAAGATTCTTGGGATCCCAAGATTCTCGTGTGTCTTGTTAGTCCGTACAGAATAAATTAATGAGATTGAGAATCGTTTTCGAACAGTATTACAATAGTAGATAGAGGCAGGACGGGGGTATCTGGAGGAGGATACCGTAGCCGGAGAGGAATAACTGTGGTAGAGGAGGAATAGTTTTAAATAGAATTATTTTTATCCATTGGATATCAAATTCTACTTCAGAAAAACAGTTAAAGGTATCAAATTGAAAAACAAACATACTTACAAGTTACGATTAAGCATTTAGCCTTTGCAATAAGGAGTTAATCGAATCCGGATCCGGTTAAAAGTTCTACCAGTTAATTACAAATAACCACAAATCCGAAAATCTACCTCTCCACCACCACCACCACTATGTTCGATCTCAACGACTCGTACCAGTCCTCCATCAATGGTGGAGAATAACCGAGAGCAGCAGGGACTAGAGTAAGGAGAGAAGAGTGGGAGGAGGAGGAGGAGGAGGACAACAAGAACGAGAACGACGGGCTGGAGGCGTGGGAGAGGGCGTACGTCGACGAGCGCTCATGGGAGTCACTACAGGAGGACGAGTCGGGGCTGTTGTGAAAAACGAGATCTTTATCGTCTTTGTGATGAGATGAGAATAAACTAAAAATGTAAGAGAAGAGAAAATAAGAAAGATTGCACACACATAAGATTTACCAAGGTTCAGCTCAATTTGAGCCTACATCCTCCGCCGTCCCTTCTTTGTCGTTTTTACTATAAACAAATGAAAGATTACAAAGGGTCTTCTCTCAAGTTGGTACAATCACTTTCTCTCACAAACTCACTTGAAGTGGATTACAGGTGTAAGGATTACAAGTTGTGTGTGGTTGTGTTATTCTATCTTGTTCTCAACCTTCATCATCGTCCTTCTATTTATAGAGAGGATATGCCTCTTGGGTACACCACATTCGTTGTATGGAGAAGACCAAAAAGAAGTCCTTCCTTCCCCCAATGTTCGTTCTTCCTAACAAAATTTGTTCTTCTTTCTTCAAGGTTCATTCATCATTCTCCAAGGTTCGTTGCATGAAGAAAGGTAATACATTAAAGTTGCATGTAGTCATCATAGGGGTGGACCCCGTTCCCATCAGGGCTTCTTTGTCCCGTTGACACCGAGACCCTCGCCCACGTGCAGTACAGACGGCTGTTGCTACACTGGTCTATTCCCGCCGCGTGGGCGAGGATCCAGAAGGGGCTAATTCGGTACCTATACACCGTCATCGACTCTCCAAAGTAAGCGAGTGGAATGCTTATTTTTTAAATGAACGATTCGCACGTGTTCGACGAAATGATAGGAAGTACTGAATTTTGTTTTCTTTGATTTTTTGTTTGTTCTTGTTTAAGGAAGTGCAATTGCATCTGGGTTTTCGCATTGGTGCCGTGTCCATGTCGCATCGCGTTGGACACGTATCCGACAAGGCTCAGACGCTCCAAAGTAGGTCTAGAATAGGTGTCGGGTCCGTGTCGTCGTGTTACGTTTCGCTGCGATTGGTGCTTGGCTGGCGATGTTTGTTGGGTGGAGTCAAATCTAGTTGAGGATGGAACAGAGAACATAAGATTGTCATCGTGCCCGACTCGTGTAGTGTTGGATTCGTGTCCAGACAATATTTGATACCTCTATCGCATTGTTGAGCTCTCCAGATTAAGCGGTTCTGTTTTCTTTCACTACAGATCATGATTCAGAGTGGGTTTGGCTAATTGGCTGGAAACTGTTTGATGAGTATTTAAACCGTTCAAGGAAATGATTTTTTTTTTACAAAGGAATGACAGAAAGAAAAGCTTATGTTTAATAATTTGAAGGGCCATGTTGTCTGGGTGAGATGTGCTTGGATGTTCCAACTTCCTTTTATGCTAAGGCTGGGCTATGCAATTATTCATGAATTAGGGTGTGATAATTTTGTGTGAGATCTTTGTTTAATTTGGTATAACTTAACTACTTTGTATGATTGGGATCCATTGGATCCAGCTTATGGATGGAAAAAGTTCTACTGCAATTAGTCTTCAGTCAGTTTCATAGAAATGCATACTGGTATTCATGGACTGGTTACCATATTGTTAGGGTTGGTCCTGGGATAAGTCTAACAAGACTTCGAGCTTGAGCAAACCTCCTCCATAGGGCACCCCCCAGGCCATTTGGTTTTCTTAGGACCGGTCCAACCCAAATCCAAATTAATTTTATATCTTGCAATAGGGGTAAAGTGTTGGGAACGAAGCGCGGAAACCGTTCTCCCAAACCAGAAAGTCCTGCGAGAGAATCGAGCAAAAGCGCACAAATCAAAAACGCTAAACACATTCGCAGACATAAAGATTTTTGACGTAGAAAATCCTTGCAGAAAAAAAACCACGGGACGATCGGAGTCCAACCCTGAAGAATCTCTATTAATGGAATAAAGAGAATATACTCTCTACAAGCTCCTCCCGATCCAACACGGATCACCACAACTCATTTGAAAGAAGAAAATTTAATTGCGGACTCCGAAGAACAAGATGTCGAAAAATTATTCGAAACGATCTCTCCTTCACAATAGTCCTCAATCCTCTCTCTCTCTCTCTCTCTCTCTCTCTCTCTGTCTCAAATATTGTAAAACACTCTTGCTTTTTGAGATAATTTTCAACTAGCATGCATCACCCTTTTTTAAGCCATTGGTAATCTATATATGGAAGGCCAATATATATAGAAACTTTCAATATGCATCAATCATATATTTAATGGAAATCCAATCATAATTGGCTTGCCATAGTTGGAAGCCCAATTATATGGAAAGCTAATATATGAAGGATCCAATCATAAATATATGTTCAAAGTAAATATGGAAATCCAATCATATATTTTTTTTACCATATATGTTCCAAAATAGGATCGATGCACTCCCCGAGCTTCTCCGACACACGGATGACGCTCGTCGCACTCCACTGTATTCTCCACATAGGTTGGGAACCCCACCCACTCCAACAAATCTCCCCCTTCACAAATAGGTGGAGGAACTCGTCATCCCGACGATCCGTCTGCAGTACTCAAACTTCCCTCTTGGTAGAACATTTGTGAGCATGTCCGCTCCATTGTCATCAGTATGGACCTTCTCAAGCGTCGCATCCTTCTTCTCAAACACATCCCGTATTCAATGATACCGAGTCTCAATGTGCTTGGACCGACTATGAAATGTCTGGTTTTTCACAAGATGAATGGCACTCTGGCTATCGCAAAGCAAAGTATACTGCTCTTGCTTTAGCCCCACATCTTGCAACAACTTATTCATCCACAGCAACTCCTTGCAAGCCTCCGTCGCCGCAATGTACTCTGCCTCTGTCGTCGACAAGGCAACACACTTCTGCAATCGTGACTGCCACGATACCGCTCCACCAGCAAACATAATCACATAGCCCGAAGTCGACCACCTCGTGTCTACATCTCTAGCCATATCAGCGTCAGTATACCCGACCAATTTCGGCTCGTCACCACCAAAGGAAAGTCTCCAATCGGCAGTGCCCTTAAGATACCGTAGAATTCACTTGACCGCACTCCCATGTACCCTTCCATGATTGGAAAGATACCTGCTAACTGTGCCAACTGCCTAGGCGATATCTGGCCTCGTACACACCATAGCATACATGAGACTCTCCACAGCTGAAGCATATGGAACGCGCTCCATATCTTCCTTGTCCTCGGTAGATGGACACTGCTCCTCATAGAACTTAAAGTGAGCTGCAAGGGAGTTACTCACTTTCTTCGACCCGTCCATCCCGAAATATTGAAGTACCTGATAAATATGTACTTATTTTGGGACAAGTGTAGCAACTTTGACTCTCTCTCTCGGCTGATCTCCATCCCAAGAATAGTCTTCGCTGCACCCAAATCCTTCACAGAGAAGGCCGCATCCAGTTAGCGCTTCAACTCCACTATCCTAGTGGCATTTCGACCACCAGTAGTATATCATCAACATATAGCAGTAAAATGATAAAATCATCCTCGGCAAAGTACCTGACGAATACACAGTGATCTGACGTCGTCCGTGCATAACTATGCTCTCCCATAAATGACTCAAACTTCCTGTACCACTGCCTCGGAGCCTGCTTTAGACCATACAAGCTCTTCCTCAACCGACAGACCAAGTGTGACTTGCCCTTCTCACAGTATTCCTCTGGATGCTCCATGTACAACTTCTCCTCAAGATCACCGTGGAGGAATGCTGTCTTCACGTCCATATGCTCGACCTCCAAGTCGAAACTGGCTGCCAATGCTAGCACCACCTGAATAGACGACTGTTTGACGACTGGCGAAAAGATCTCATCATAATCTACGCTCTTCCTCTGACCGTAGCCTTTAACTACCAGCCTCGCTTTGTATCGAGGGCGAGTAGCATCATTTGTCTGCTTCACTTTGAACATCCATCAATTTTTCAAAGCCTTCTTGCCCTTTGACAGCCGCACCAGATCATAAGTGGAGTTGGCTTCTAAGAAACTCATTTCTTTCTGCATAGCCTCCATACACTCATGTCTATGTTCGTCGTCCATAGCCTCTACGAAACTTTCGGGCTCTCCCCCGTCAGTCAATAGCACATACTCATCTGGTGAGTATCTCGTAGATGGTCGACACTCTATGTCACTCCTCCTTAACGGAACCACTAGTGCTGGCTGTATATCAACAGCCTCCTCCCCTTCAAGAACTACCTCTCTGGCATGTTTATCCTCCTGAGGGTTACCTTGACCACCATCAGCAGACTGATGATCAAGGTTGGGAACAACTCCATGTACTGGCTCCACCATAACTGGATCCTCTGCAATGTCCTCTGGAAACTGCTCGAAGCGAAATGATTCTAACTCAGGCAATTCCTCAGCCTTAGAAGGCATCTCGAAATCCTGAGTGTTGGTCATGGTCTGTTCCTCGACGAATACCACGTCCCTGCTTCTATAGAGCTTTCTTTCCACGGGGTCGTAGAGTCTATAGCCAAACGCATCCCGACCGTAGCCGCCAAAGACGCATCGCCTCGTCTTTGGCTCAAGTTTGGATCTCTCGTCCTTCGGTACATGCATGAAGGCCTTACAACCAAACACTTGCAGGTGATTGTATGACGGCTCTTTGTCGTACCATACTTTATCAGGCACATCATCCTGCAAATGAGCACTAGGAGATAAATTAATAACATAAGCAGCTGTGTAAAGTGCTCAACCAAATAGCTGCCCGGTAAGTTTGCTTCTGAGAGCAAACATCGTACCCTCTCCATCAGTGTCCTGTTCATACGCTCCGCTACACCGTTGAGCTACGGTGTCTTTGGTGGAATCTTCTGGTGTCATATCCCTTGCTCTTTGTAATAAGCATCAAAGGGACCAATGTACTCGCCGTCATTGTCGGACGAACATAAAGCAGCTTCTTGTCCGTCTTCCTTTCAACAAAGGCCTGAAACTCTTTGAAAGTGGGCAGCACCTGATCCTTGGTCTTTAAGGCATAGACCCAAATCTTTCTGAAACAATCATCAATAAACATCACAAAATAAGAAGCACCACCAATGGATTTTACCTTCATAGGATCGCAGACATCCGAGTGAATCAACTCGAGCAACGTCGGCTTCCTCGAACTTGGGTGACTTTGGAAAGACACCCTATTTTGCTTTCCCGCCAAACAGTGCGTGCATCTCTCCAATTTTGTAGACTTTAGCCCTGAAATCACCTTCCTGTTTAGCAAGTAGCTCATCCCCTTCTCGCTGATATGGCCGAGCCGCCTATGTCACAACTCGGTAGACGCATCACTGACTGCATTCACCTCCTGTGTCCCCTGTGCGCTCCCTTCCATATAGTAGAGTTCAGACTTCTTGCTTCTTCTGGCAATCACCATCGAACCTCTAGAAAGCTTTCACTGACCGTTTTCGAAGATATTGAAGAAACCCTCGTCATCCAACATTTCAACCGACACCAGGTTGAAACGGATATCAGGGACATGATGGACATCTTTGAGAACAAGAACTGTACCCGTCTTCGTTCTCAAATGCACATCTCTAATGGCAACCGCCTTCGATACATTTTCGTTGTCCATCTTCAACATTCCACAGTCGCTTGTTGTGTAAGTGACAAATAGTGTCCTGTTGTGAAATATGTGCGCTGAAGCACCTGAGTCCACCAGCCAAGAATTGTCATCGCAGGAGAGGTTCATGACAACCTCATCACCTACGACGATCACATCGCCTCCATGTGTTGACGTCATCACTGTATTGTTCTCACTTTGCTTCCTCTTGTCGCCCTTCTTCTCTCTCTTCCAAACGAAATAGTTCCGCTTGATATGGCCCTTCTTGCCACAATGGTAATCCTCCGAGATCTCATACCAACCCTTGGACTTGTCTCTGCTCTTATCTCTGCCACCACCTGGACCCCTGCTTTTTTTTTCCTTCTGCGGCTCTCTGAAACTAGCGCCTCTGAGTGGTGGGATGTGGATGAACTGTCCTGAGAACGTCTCCGCATCTCTTCATTCAGCACCCTGCTCTTGGCAAACTCCAGACTGACTACGCCTTCCGGAGCAGAAGCGATCATAGATACTCGTACGGTCTCCCACGAGTCTGACAATGTACATAGCAACCAAAGTCCTTGAACCTCATCGTCGAACTTGACTCCCATCGAGGATAGCTGGTCCACCACGCCCTGGAACTCACTCAAGTGATCCGTAATGGACGCACCATCTTTGTATCGCAGACCCATCATCATCCGGATCAGGAATAATTTATTTATCCCGGTCCTTTTTGCGTACAAAGATTCTAGCTTCTCCCACAACGTCTTTGCATGCTCAATATTGGCAACGTGGTTGTACACGTTCTCGTCAACGAACTGCCGCATGTACCCACAAACATGTATATGCTCGAAGTTCCAGTACTCATCGGATTTGTCACTGGGCTTCTCGGACGCAAATACTGGAAGATGCAGTTTCTTGATGAACAACAAATCCTTCATCTTGCTCCGCCAATAATAGTAGTTGGTACCGTTCAGGTTTACCATGCGCCCCGGCTTCGCGTCCATCTCTGCTTCTTGGTTTGACTGTCAACTCCTGACACTTCTTTGAACCCAAAACTCTGATACCACTTTGTTGGGAACGAAGTGCGAAAACCGTTCCCCCAAACCAGAAAGTCCTGCGAGAGAATCGACCAAAAGTACACAAACCAAAAATGCCAAACACAATCGCAAACACAAAAATTTTTGACATGGAAAACCCTTGAGGAAAAAAATTACGGGACGATCAGAGTCCAACCCTGAAGAACCTCCACTAATGGAATAAAGAGAATACACCCTCTACAAGCTCCTTCCGATCAAACACGGATCACCACAACTTACTTAAAAGAAGAAAATTTAATTGCGGACTCCGAAGAACAAGAGATGTCGAAAAATTATTCGAAGCGATCTCTCCTTCACAATAGTCCTCAATCCTCTCTCTCTCTCTCTCTCTCTCTCAAAGATTGTAAAACTCTCTTGTTTTTAGATAATTTTCAACTAGCATGCATCACCCTTTTATAAGCCCTTGGTAATCTATATATGGAAGGCCAATATATATGGAAACTTCCAATATGTATCAATCATATATTTAATGAAAATCCAATCATAATTGGCTTGCCATAATTGGAAGCCCAATTATATGAAAAGCTAATATATGAAGGATCAAATCATAAATATATGATCAAATTAAATATGGAAATTCAATCATATATTTTCTTGTCATATATGTTCCAAAATAGAATCGATGCACTCCCCGAGCTTCTCCGACACACGGATGGCGCTCGTCGCACTCCGGGGTATTCTTCCCATAGGTTGGGAACCCTATCCACTCCAACATAAAGGACAACCAAAATTAGCTCCGGCTAAGGCAACCCAACCCTCCGGGCCGGCCCTGCTTATTGTATCCCTGGACTGCTTGATCTTGGTGAATGAAGTCGATGACATTACTGTTGGTGCTTTCTTTACATGGAGAGAGCTTGCTCTCAACATGCCTTGTAAAAGTTTAGTCCCACATCGGAAATGCACCATGAGTTATCTCAACATATATACTTGGTTGTGTTGTTGAGAGATGCACATGGGGTGGTGACCCTAAGGAGGGAACCATGTGGGTGATTTTACTAGGAGGTAAGAATAAGGCTCCAAGGATTAAGCATTAATGCTTTTGTCATTCTTTTGGATTAATTCCATTTGGAGCTAAGCCCCAAAGGGGCTTAGCGACTCGGACTCGGACTCGGACTCGGGCTCGGGCTCATGGGCTCATGAGACGTAATGTGGCATTTTGTTGGCGCACTTTGCACTTAGCACGTCAGCAGTCATGCTGTTCATATGCGGCCATGCGGTCTTATGCGGCATGCGGCTCATATGCGACCACATGCGGCCTCATACGGTCTCATGCGGCTCATGCGGTCCATGCGGCACTTGCGGCCATGAGGCCATGCGGCTCATGCGGTCAGGCTGCTGCTGCTGCTGCCGCATGGAGGGCTCCGCTGACTGTGCAGGCTACAAGTCAGTTATGGAAAGACTGATTCAATGCGATTAATTCAGATCCACTTTTTGTGGGATTTGAATTAATTTCGTTGCTATCTTTGTGGAATTTGAATTAATTTTGTTGCTATCTTTGTGGAATTTGAATTAATTTCGTTGCTATTTTTGTGGGATTTGATTCAATCTTTCCATAACTGAAGAGGCGGCTAGGGTTTCCACCCTCTCTCTATATATACTCTCTTCTGGCCTCCTTTGTGAAGGACTACGAATTTTATAAGTCAGAAAGAGAGAGAGAGAGAGGGAGCTGCTGCCGCCATTGCAAGTCCATCCGAGGAGTCAGAAAAGAGGTGAATTCGAGCGTTCCACAAGTTCTTCAATTTGCTGGTTCCTGGAAGCAATTCGTGTGAGGCGAATCTTGCTTTGAGCAACGGTGTTTTGACACCCCAGCAACTTTTCTTCATCTCATCTTTTTCTAGATTATTGTAACTCGTTCTGTCCCAATTGCAACACGTTTGCAAGGAAGAACGAGAGATCTTCTCTTCTCTATTTCCCTCCTTCATATTGTAATCTGGCTATTTGGTTTTTTTTTTGTATCATCGTAGATCTTGAGTTTGATCACTGCAAAGTTTTGTGCGACTCTCAGATCACGATTGCATCAGTTTTTCCATCTTTGGTCAAGCCCCGGGAGTAACAATTACTGCCATGTGACTACAAGGCAAGTTAGTGGTATTACGGTTGGTGTCTAGTAGCTAAGACAAGTGGTTTGATTATGTTTGTGGAAAATCTCAAATTGTCCTCCCAGCTGATGAGCAAGGTAGAGATGGGGAAGGCTTCTCAGTTTCTTTCCTTAGTTTCCAGCAGGAGTGATGAAAATGTTATTTCCCGATTTCATTTTCTGGCCAAAATGCTCTCTTATAATATTCAGAAACAATGATGTGGAACATGGTATGATTATCTAAGGCCTACATTGTAGTTATATGAAAACTATGTTAACTCTTAGCTGGTTGGGTAATTGTGGAATCTTGAGTTTAAGAGTTTAAAAGTTTTTTTCATATTAGTTTGTGTGTTCTAACTGATTAACTGCTATTTTAAGTCGAGAAATAAACTTGATGCACCAAAGTGCACCAAGAAAATAAACCCAAATCCAAATTAGTCCCAATTGGACTCAAAACTCGAGTCGGACTGGTCCTCCATCACTATGTGCTTGGGGTGCCTATTTCTTTTTGAACTCATGGAGAAGTTGTTCGTTTCATATTAGTATTCATTTGATTTTATATACTAACCTTCCAGCTCACTCCAAGGTTTGACAATGTGGCATCGTTACGAGGCCCATTATACCAGTGTCTTTGGTTATAGTATAGGCAGTTTCCATGGTTTTGGAACAGAGTGTGTAATTTTAGCACTTCAGAATTGTTTTTCAAACTAAGCTTTATTAAAGTATACAAAAGAAAAGGTCAAAAAATAAGCATAAGTTTCTATATTATATTTATAGTTTTATGGTTTCAATGAATAATTGCATAGTTACATCACTTATTGCATTCTACGAGATCTTACGATGCATGTTCATGCATGACATGATTCAGGTATGATCACAGAAAAGATTCTTCTGAAGCGAACCGGCCTATCCTATGCTACTACATAGGGGGCATTACATGGTGCGGAGACACATTTGATTATGAATTCCAACGTTGTGATAAAAGAATATATCGACATGGGCTGATTTTTAAGGAACCATAACATAATAATTTGCATATGTATAGCAATTGACTAGATATATGCTTGAGAAAGTTCTTTAAACATGAAATGAAAGTAAAGCCAGATCCCGTAAATATGTTGACCAATTCTGGTAAAACCGTAAAATTGTTAAAAAAAAAAAAAAGTTTTGGCCAGCTTTGCTTTTGTTTCGGTGACCTTCGACTTGAAAGTTTACCTTTACCAGTTTCAGTAAATTTCTACAAGTTCCACTTTGATCTGTAACTCTCAAAACTGAGTGAATATTTCCATTCTAGTGTGAACCGGTGATTGATTTTTCTCAAAATCTGATATGATATGGCCCATATGCACTGCCGATCCAATTGTTTTCAACTTTACTATGTCACAATAAATGTTTGTAGCATTCTTATTGTTATCTTTAGTGTATTTGCATGCATTATTTAATTAATTTAACTGTACCTCTTCTATGCTCCTCGTCTTTAGTAAATAAAAAAGTGTGAAGTTGGCAATATATATCACCCTACCTATGTATCTTTTTAAACATGTCACTTTATTTGGGCTCTAATCATCTATTTAGTTTCTCATGATGCCTATTGGTTCTAGATGATGCAGGCAGATTCGGAGACGGATTATCGCCCGAGTCGAATGGTTGTTGCTGCAAAATGTGGTTGACATAACTTGCTGATAGTCCAGATGCAAAAATCAAAGGTTTGATGTGTTAGTGCCGGGGCACAATTTTTCGATGGAAAACTGAGAATATGAAACAATTGTAAAAACAATGTTCCAACACAACACTTCTAGGAAGGTTGCGCAAGTATAACGAAGATCTAAAAAGATGTCGTTATGATATTACGAGAATCTAAAAAGATTTCGTAATCACAGCAGCGAAGAAGATGACAGGCGAAAGATGGAAGATGGTCTGCTGGGGTGAATGATCACCGTTGCTCAAAGCTTTATTCGCCCTACACGAACAGCTTCCAGGAACCAGCAAGTTCGTCGGAGAACTTGGAACACTCCTGCTCTTCTGACTCCTCGGATGGACACGAAATTCCGTGCAAAAGCAACGCTGGTGCGGCGCCCTTCCTCTCTCTCGAAGGCTGCTGGAATTCGCAAGCAAATTCCGATCAGAACTGTATTAAAGAATACGTCTGAATTCTCTGTTTACTTGTGCTAAAGAACACTTCGTAAATTTTATCTGGTGGCTTCTCTTTCTATTCTGTGTATCAGCCTTGAGAGAGAGGATGCCTTATATAGGCCCTGTAGCAACTGGTCGGTTCCCACAAAGTTAGGGACATGGTAATAACCACCCCGAACATGTAGCAACCGCCCAGAACATGCAAACGCACGTTCTGCTGCCAACTGCGCACATCCAGCGCTCCTTGCACTCTGCGCGACAGAGAGCGCACTAAACTGCGCAAACTGCGCGCACTGCACGCACTGCGCACACGGCGCACGCAGCGCAACCAGCGCGCCCGCGCAACCCGAGCAACCCGCGCAACCCAGCACAATCCTGCGCAACCCAGCGCACCCAAGCGCAACCTGAGCGCAACCTGGGCGCGCACCTGGGCAGCACAACTGGGCTTGCGCAACTGGGCATGCGCAACTGGGCAGCGCAACGTGGCAGCGCAAGTGGCTCGCGCAACGAGCGCAACTAAAGCGCACTATGCGCCTAGCGACGATGCTGACGTGCTAAGTGCAAAGTGCGCCAACAAAACGCCACATTACGCCTCATGAGCCCATGAGCCCGAGTCCGAGTCTGAGTCCGAGTCCGAGTCGCTAAGCCCCTACGGGGCTTAGCTCCCATGGAAATGAATTTCCCAAGAGCAAAAAGCATGAATGCTTTTCCCATTAGAAAAATAACCCCACATGGCACACCCATGTGCACCTCCATACCATATGTGCATCTCTAAAATAGGAAAGCTATTATATAGAGATACAACTCCTTTGGTCTAGCCGATGTGGGACTAAAATTCACTTAGAAAAAGACCAAACTCCAACAATCCCCCACATATCTCTATATATATGGGTATAAGTGTTCCCCACAGTAACTGTCTATCATGCATTAGGAGAGATGTCGCTTACGACTTGAATCTTCCCGTGTGGGTCAAACAACAGACTATAATACAAGAATGGACTAAGCCTTGAATTCTGCATCATAGCTGAAATTCTTTCCACTCGCATAATGTAGTTACATGTGCTTCTAGCTACACATTAAAGGCCATGTGCCAGCCTGATTTCAGTGTATAATTTTGGGCGTCTACAAGTTTACTCTCAAGAGACGGCCTGATATCTCTTTGTCCATACACTATAGGTGAGTTCATTATAAAGAGACATGGCATGAAGCGCTTTGCGCTTTCCTTGCGGTGCTACGCCGCTATGACATGGCTTAAAGCCAAGGCATTACCCCTCTCTGGGAATCACCCCATATCTGGAAACCTTTGTAGTATCATACTATTGTAGCATGAGGCAACTGCCTCTTTGTAGTGCCAAACTACCCAGCATGAAGCCTTAGGCTCCCTTATGGTGTTACGCCACAACGACATGGCTTGCAAGGCCGAGACTTTATCCCTAACCGGGTACCTCATCGTGGTGTCGTGCCACTGTAACATGAGGAACTCCTCCTCTTTGTAGTGCTGACTACACCCCTCTTTATATTAACATACAGCATTAGGCTAACTGCCTATTTGCGGTGCTACGCCGCTGTGACTTGGCCTGCAAAGCCGAGACTTTATCCTATTCCTGGGCAGCACCCCACATATAGGAACCTCATTGTGGAGTCACCCCACTGTAGCATAGAGTCTCACTCCTTGTAGTGCTGCTCTACCGTGCTTCCTGTAAAGCACACCAGGCATTCACTCTGCCTGAGAACTCATTAAGGCAATTAAGCCAACCTTCCCACAGGAACCATTTTCTGTAGAAAACAACAGTAGACAATAGTGGTTATAGGTCCGTAACCTCTCCATGTCCTATAGAACATGTACCCACCGTTCCTGATATTCTTCCAATTAGTGGTCCTCCCTTGAACCAAAAGCTAGATACCTAGTAGATAAATCTTTGAACTAATAGCATAAAACTTTATGGTAGGAATACAATAATACAATATCAGAATGCCTTCAAGCCCATTTTACAAGCTGTGTCATCGACCAGCTGGCACTTGAGGCCCTTGGTGAACGGATCCGCCAGGTTCTCCTGACTCCGAACATCAACCACTGCAATAACACCTCTCTTGATAAGATCGTGTACTGCCATGTGCTTCAATCGCACAGTCCTCTTCTTCCCGTTGAAGAGGTCATTTGATGCCACCGTCGCAGTCGCCTGGTTGTCGCAGTATATCGGTATCGCCGGTATTTGCGCCCCAACCACTGGAAGATCATACATGAGCTCCCGAAGCCATTCTGCTTCCTCGGCTGCGGTATCAAGTACAAAGAACTCAGATTCCATGGATGACCGCGAGAGCATAGTCTGCTTCTTCGACTTCCACGATATAGCAGCACCATCCAATGTGAAAATGAATCCACCTGTGGACCTCTCGCTCTCCACCTCTGAGCACCAGCTGGCATCACTGAAGCCTTCCACTACCGGCGGATCTCCGCTGTAGTACAGTGCATATGTCTGAGTCTTCTTGAGATATCTTATAACCCGTTTCACAGCTTTCCAGTGTTCAGCACCTGGGTTGCTCGTGAAACGACTCAGCATTCCCACGGCGAAAGCTATGTCAGGCCTTGTGGCAGTAGTAGCATACATCAAACTTTCCATTATGCTTGCATACTCCAGCTGCCTGACGCTCTCCCCTGAATTAGGCTTCAGCTTCAGATCACACCTGTACGGCGTATCGATCCCTGGAAGATCCCGATACCCATAACGAGTGATCATTTTTTCAATATAATGAGACTGTGACAGCGCTAGTCCAGTGCCTGTCCGGATGATCTTGATCCCTAAGATCACATCAGCTTCCCCCAAGTCCTTCATACTGAACTTGCTTGAGATGAATTTCTTTGTCTTCGTGACACAGCTAATATCCGTACCTAGGATAAGCATGTCGTCCACGTACAGACAAATGATCACACCTCTTCCATCAGCGAACTTCGTGTAAACACACTTGTCCGTATCGCTGACCATGTAGCCATTTGACCTTATAACTTTGTCAAATTTCTCATGCCACATCTTGGGAGCCTGTTTAAGACCGTACAAAGATTTCACCAACTTGCAGACTTTGTCTTCAAGACCCCTGATGACAAATCCCTCTGGCTGTTACATGTAAATCTCTTCGGTCAGCTCGCCATTTAGGAAAGCCGTATTCATATCCATCTGATGTATCACCATCTTATGTATTGCTGCGAAAGCAATCAACATTCTGATGGTGGTCATCCGGGCTACTGAAGCATATGTCAAAATAGTCAATCTCTTGCTTCTGAGAAAATCCCTTGGCTACCAACCTAGCCTTGAACTTGTCAATAGTTCCGTCTGCTTTCATCTTCTTCTTGAAGATCCATTTGCATCCGATGGGTTTCGCTCCTTCAGGAAGATCAACCAATACCCAAGTGTTATTTGAGGTGATGGAATTAATTTCATTGTCAATCGCCTCCTTCCAGAAAATCGCATCTCTGGTCTTCATCGTCTCATCATAGGTAAGCGGATCAGCTTCCACATGATAGGTGACAAAGTCACTTCCGAAGTCCTTCGGCCTCCTCACACGCTTAGCTGACGGCTCAGCTTGTTCTGGTTCAACCGTTGTTTCAACAACAACATCTTCTTGGACCACATCTTCATTGAAGACTTCAGTTTCTTACGCACCCTCATTGTTCTCCGGAACATCCAGAAGAACAATATTCTTGTGCCTTGCAAATTTGTCTTCAAAATATTCTGCGTCGCGAGATTCAATGATATGATTTGACTCAATATCAAGAAATCTCCGAGCATCACTCTTCTCGGCATACCCCAAGAAGATCGTCTTAGTAGTCCTTGTCCCAAGCTTCTGAATCTTCAGATCTGGAAGTTTGACATATGCCAGACACCCCCACACTCGAATGACATTCAAGTTAGGTCTGACCTTGAACCAGAGTTCATGAGGAGTAACGTCAGAAGTTGCATGAGGCACTCTATTTAGAATAAAAGTGGCCGTCAATACAGCTTCTCCCCAGTAGCACTTAGGAAGACCCGCAGTCAACAGCATTGAGTTAATCATTTCTGTTAACGTTCTGTTTTTCCTCTCTGCTACTCCATTTGATTGAGGAGAGTACGGAGCCGTAGTCTCATTGACAATTACATGTTCTTTGCAGAACGATGCGAATTCATGAGACATGTACTCTCCACCTCGATCACTTCTTATTCTTTTGAGTTGTTGTCCAGTCTGCCGCTCAGCTTCGGCTCTGAACTCCTTGAACTTCTCGAATGCTTCGTCTTTACCCTCAGCAAGTAGACGAACGCATACTTTGAGAAGTCATCGATGAAGGTTATGAAATACTTCATCCCGGCCTTTGTAGAGAACTGTTTGAAGTCACAGATATCGGAGTGTACCAACTCCAGAAGATCTGTACTTCGATTAACCCGAGGAAAGGGTTTCCTTGTGATCTTTGTTTGAGCACAAACTTCATATTTCTCTACCTTACCCCAACATTTGGAGATAAGTCCTAGACTAGACATTCTGTTTATTCGTTTACAATGAACATGTCCTAGCCTATTATGCCACAACTCAAGAGTATAAGCAGAAGGAGTGATTTCATTAATCACATTAATTACATTGGACTGATTTACAAGCTGAATTTTGAACATTCCTTCGGTATAAAAAGCTTTCCCGAAATATGTTCCCTTGATAGACATCACCATCTGGCCAGCATTGATGTCCATCATGAGGCCTGCGTTGCAGAGTAGGCCTCCTAAGATCAGGTTCTTGGCGATAGCAGGTACGTGCTTCACGCCTTAAAGCGTCAGAGACTTCTCCGAAGTCAGCTTCAACACCACCGTCCCGATCCCGAGCACTTCAGCTTGTGCCTGGTTCGCCATCATAACCACTTCAGAAGTAGGGGTGTAGGTGGTGAACCACTCCTTACTGGAGCAGACATGGCAGGAGGCTCCAGTGTCTACCCACCAGTTAGAGTCAGTCCTTACCACATCAACCTGTGCAATCATAGCAACAATGTCAGTGATCATAGATACCTTACTAGACTCTCCTTCCTCTGATTGCTTGGTCTTTGCTTTGCATTCATTCTTGAAGTGGCCCTTCTTGCCACACTTGAAACAAGGCATCTGAGACTTAGCCTTCTTTCGCTTGAAGGAAGTCCCCTTCACGTTCAGATTGTTAGGGTCCTTCTTCTTGCTGTGGGAAGCCGCCTGCTTACCCCTTGGTTCCTTGGTATGAACCAGATTGGCGTTAGCCAATTGCTTGGACAATGTGTCCACCTTTAGTTGAGTCCGCATCTGGTCCTCAACATAGATTTCCTGCAAGAGATCTTCTAGGCTGATCTCAAGCTTCTTCCTATGCATGTTTGCATAGAACTTACTCCACCCAGCGGGGAGATTTGAGACAATCCCTCCAACAACAAACTTGTCAGGGAGGGGCATCGTCTCGTCTTCCAACTTCTGTCGCAGCTTCAGAAATTCTTTTACCTGCGGTAGCATGGACTTCTCGTCCTCAAAGAGCCATTTGTGATATTTTTCAACCACAAATATCTTGCTCCTGTTCTTGTCTTCTTCGTACAGTTTTTCCAGAGACTCCCATATGTCTCTGGCAATAGGTTTCTTACTGTAGGATTCTGCTAGGGAATCCTCCATAGCATTCAGGATAAGCAACCTGCAAATGCTAGTCTCCCTTCTTCACTTGGCCTGAAGTTTAGTAGCCGCAGTGATTGCGGCAGCAGACCCAGTATCTGGAACAGTAGGTTCCTCTTCAAGCAGCACGTGATCAACGTCTCTGAGTTGAAGAGTGAGATAAACCTTCCTCTTCAAGACTTGATAATGCTCTCCATCAAACTTTTCTAACTTACAAAAGTCAGTATTGAGGAGTGAAGCATTAATGTTTTCCATCGTAGCAATAAATCTTTGAGATTGTTAGTGCCGGGGCATAATTTTTCGATGGAAAACTGAGAATATGAAACAATTGTAAAAACAATATTCCAACACAACACTTCTAGGAATGATGCGCAAGTATAACGAAGATCTAAAAAGATATCGTTATGATATTACGAGAATCTAAAAAGATTTCGTAATCACAGCAGCGAAGAAGATGACAGGCGAAAGATGGAAGATGGCCTGCTGGGGTGAATGATCACCGTTGCTCAAAGCTTTATTCGCCCTACACGAACAGCTTCCAGGAACCAGCAAGTTCGTCGGAGAACTTGGAACACTCCTGCTCTTCTGACTCCTCGGATGGACACGAACTCCCGTGCAAAAGCAACGCTGGTGCGGCGTCCTTCCTCTCTCTCGAAGGCTGCTAGAATTTGCAAGCAAATTTCGATCAGAACTGTGTTAAAGAACACGTCTGAATTCTTTGTTTACTTGTGCTAAAGAACACTTCGTAAACTTTCTCTGGTGGCTTCTCTTTCTATTCTGTGTATCAGCCTTGAGAGAGAGGATGCCTTATATAGGCCCTGTAGCAACTGGTCGGTTCCCACAAAGTTAGGGACGTGGTAATAACCACCCCGAACATGTAGCAACCGCCCAGAACATGCAAACGCACGTTCGACGTGCTAAGTGCAAAGTGCGCCAACAAAACGCCACATTACGCCTCATGAGCCCATGAGTCCGAGTCCGAGTCGCTAAGCCCCTACGGGGCTTAGCTCCCATGGAAATGAATTTCCCAAGAGCAAAAAACATGAATGCTTTTATTGTTGATTTAGTCCTTTTCCCATTAGAAAAATAACCCCACATGGCACACCCATGTGCACCTCCACACCACATGTGCATCTCTAAAATAGGAAAGCTATTATATAGAGATACAACTCATTTGGTCTAGCTGATGTGGAACTAAAATTCACTTAGAAAAAGACCAAACTCCAACATGATGGGTAAGCTAGAGTGCTCAGGAGAGGCTTCCTTACAGAACTCATTGGATCTTTGAGTGAGTTTCTCTCATATGGCCATAGAGAGGTTTTGATACTCTACTCCGCTCTTAATACCAGTTGGTGACATAATGTAGACGATCAAGAAATGCAATAAAGCCAAGATAAGGTGTTCTGTTGTGGGACTCTCAGCAGAAATAGTCATATGCAAGTATTTATGTGAGGAGACGGGGGTTGGGGGGTCGTGGTCCTACACCCTGGCCTTGGATGAGGTAAGGGTAGCAAGACTTTTTCTCTTGCTGTTTATTTGCAAATGTGGACCAATTTTTCAATTCTATTTTGGCAGTCCCATTTCAAGGAATTGTTACTGGAGCATGCACCACCACCTCCAGCGATATCAGAATACTCAGCTGCTAATTAGATCAAGATGGGATTCCCACAAATGGGTGCAGAGGGTGCCATCTCTATTTGCTCCTGTCATAAGGGAGTAAATGTTGGAGGGGGTCACACTTGTCCAAGATGTAGATCTAGTATGTGTGAACTACCAACAGATTGCTTGATATGTGGGTTGACACTTGTTTCTTCTCCTCATTTAGCAAGGTCTTATCATCATCTTTTTCCCGTAACACCATTCAATGAGATTTCCTCCACAGTGGCTAGCAGAATGCAACATAAATTACCCCATACTTGCTTTGGCTGTCAGCAGAGTATAGTGAACCTTGGTAAGTACTTGGTCCTCAGAGCCTGCATATCTATATCTAGTTTTTGAATATGGCTTTGGAAAAACACAGTAAAACTGATACTTTCTTATTGTTCGATTGTGTTCACAGGAATCCAATCACATGATTTAGGAACATGATATGATCTATCTTTTCCCATTATATAATGCATTTTATCATGACTCATGCATCCATTAGAGACCATAGCTAAGTAGCCTAATTCTAGCCCTAAACAACGTTATGTTTCATAATTTTTTACCATTTTTATACATGTTTGGATCAACTGTGCTGTGGAAAGATGTACAAGTTTGTTATTTAGGAAGGTTTTATGGCCCATGGTTTAACAGCTAAGTTGACAGTTCTTTCCTTCAAAACTTGCTTTCCCATCTTCCTCGCGTTAAAAGTTTCACTTACTGAGCCTATTTTCCTTTTTTTTCTCATGATGTTAAAGCAGTAATTAGATCTCACTTGTTGATTGTATTTCTGCAACCTAAAGTAACCACCTAGTCGATTATTGGCAGAACAACTTGCGCCGTCTTCTGGTTAGATGCAACTTACATGTATGATTCTGTTTGTAATAGTACTTGTCCCCTTAGGAATGGAAATTTTATATTCCTAAACTCTTCATATTTTTCATCAAAGCTCAAAGTTATATGCCCTTTTGATCGAATTGATGTTTCTTATGTCCCAACTGTTCTTGTACTGATATTATGGACAAGTTCTTGACGTTAGTAATGTTGAGGTCCAGCAACCTGACAATTAGCTAAGTGAGATAGATCATTTTACTGGCTTTCGATCATTGAATTTTACTGGGAAGAAGCAATATGAGGAATTTTTATTCATGGTATGCAATTGAAAAGAAAAAAAAAACAAAGGAAGAAGTAACCAAAAAAGGAAAGAGGAAGAACAGAAGAACAAAACAATATGAAAACATACAACATCAAAACAGACATATACACATGCACATCTACAAACCTAAACCTGCCCATATACCAGTGGGAGGATGGTAGCATGTGGACATTGGTGATAATTAAGTGGCTGGTGAATGTTGGTAGAAGGTTTGCAGTGGCATATAGTTCCTGGATTTCCTTTTTTTTATTTATCTCATAAAGCCTAGCAAAACCCTAGAATCAGCTGCGGACAACGATAAAAGAGCAAGTTAAAAGGGTCTAGGTCTCAGGTTAATATGTTCAGAAACCTGAAAAAAGGTAAGGACAATCCAATATGCGGTTATCTTCATCCTGGCAGTAAGGCAATAGAAGCAGCCCCCATTGAAGCAACGGGCCTGTCATTGTGGAGAGGGCCATGGCTTCCCTCTACCTAAGTCATGCCTGGGGTGCATTGTGGATACCCCATGACAGCACAGTGCCACGTTTTAATGTACGAAAAAGCAGAATACTTGTACCATTTTTTTGTCTCTAAAAATTCTCTAGGCTGTTATATACTTTTGAGTACCTAATCTACATTTTTTATGAAGTTTCTTCGGTAAACATTTGTTGGCCGAGTTCCTCTGTTTATATCATATATTAATAGCATATTATGACTGGATGGTTTGAGACCATGCTCATACTGGTTATAACTTGTAATATGATGGCCAGAGATGGCTTGGAACTTAGAAGCTAGACAACAGACCTACGTAAGTTGCTTGCTTCTAGATAATTTGTCTTGTTTGTTGCTCAGTCTTCAGAAATATCCACCTTAGGGGATAAGTATGGGAGATTAAATTCGTCTAGAGCTTAAATCCAATTGTACCATTTTGTTCAACCTAAGGTATTGATATTTACTGTAACAGGCACTTCTTATTGTACAAGAGGCACTTCTTGGATATGATGAATTGAAAAGATTTGTCATATCATCTTATTGGATGAACTTATTTGTGATCACTGGTAAAGAGAGTGTAAAATTTGAGTAACACTCATGAGTTGTATTTCTTGTGTCTATGTTTGTACACGTATCTTAGTCATAGTATAACTAGAATAATAATACTCGTGGATGCTCTTAGATCTATATATGCTTATAAATTGCCCAATCATTATACTACTCTAGGAATTCTGGGTGGATATGCTGGTTCTTTAACATACGGTCACTCTCTATCTTCCATAAATTTCTGTTTTGGCCATAGCCATGTTACAAATACAACAATTATAAGAAGCATCAAGTGTTTTTTGTTGATATGACAACCATAAGGAGCAACTAAAAATTTACATGCTTTCTATAATATACTCTCTTTTTTTGTGTGTGTCATTGTTTTGTGAGAAGTAGAGTCTTGTCTGAAAGTCCTTTTATCATCAATAAGATACCTTAGTATTTTTCATATGATTTATCTAATATAAAAAAAATGACTAGCAAGTAGAAATATTTAATGCATTGTATGATTTGCTAAGAATAATTAAGATCTGTTAACCAAACATTTTTTTCTTTTCCTTCCATTGGGAATTATTTTTCTTTCCTCCTCAATTCCTTTGGCACCAAAACATAGGAAAGTAATCACTTTCCTTCCAACCCCGTGATTTCGCAAACCAAACGTGGCCTAAAATGAACCCAGTCATGTAAGAAAAAAAAATTGCCTAACATGAATTTTGATCTTCATGAATCTAAAGGGCACCTATATATTAACCAGAAATTAATAAATAATTCCATAAACCTAAGTTTGGAAATAAAGATTTCTTCCTTAATATTGCCTATCATCTTTTGTGGAGTTTGATGTCGATAACCTTAGCTCATCCACTGGAAATTAGACTTTCCTTTTTGTTTAGTTCTGTTTTTATATTAAACTTGCTTAATATATGCTCTATTTTCTTCATTGAATAGAACAATGCTTTATCTGTATTGCTGTTGTGCTAAGCTGTTGATAACCAATGTAGGTAGCAAGCGTGGTTTAAACTATCGGCCGACACCGATCTGATACGGCTGATACCGATACGGTTTGGCATATCCCGATCTGATACCGACCGATACCCGATACTAATCGATACTGACATTGGGGGTCTCTTTTTCGGTCAATTCGGCAAAAATAAAATAAAAAGAAAAAGACAAATCAACAAGGGTTTAAAGCATAATAAGGTTGTAAAAACATGTAAAAGAAGAAAATCAATCTATTGTATGTAAACCAATCGGTAAGGGTGACTGCTATTTCATTTAATTTCAAAACCACTAAGAAATAACACTGAAAATACTTAAAATTATGTCTAGATGTATAAAATATATGTTTTTAAATGTAAATAATTTATTGATAATGTTGAGAATCAATAAGGGACTTTTAGTCCGACATCGGAATATGTTATATGTAGAGGAGCTAGACTCCCTATAAGTAGTGAAGTAGTCCATCAATAAAATCATCCAACCATTATTTTCTACATGGTAGCAGAGCCATAACTCTCTCTCTCTCTCTCTCTCTCTCTCCACAAAAAAAAAAAAATTTAGCCGACCCCCCACCCCCCGGAGCAGCAGCCGCCCCCCCCCCCCCCACCCCCCCACCCCCCCCCCCCCCGACCCCCACACCCCCGGAGCAGCGCCCACCCCCCCCCCGACAACCCCCCCGAAGCAGTCCCCCCCCCGACCCCCCCCCGGAGCAGCCCCCCCCCCCTCCCCCCCCCCCCCGGAGCCGCAGCGCCCCCCCTTTCCCTCCCCCCCCGGAGCCGCAGTGCCCCCCCCGACCCCCTTCCCCCCTCCCGCCCTCCCTCTCCCTCTCCTAATGGAAACCCTAGCCCTAGCAGCCCCATCCAAACCCTAACCCTAACCATAGCCGTCTTTATAAATACAAAAAAAAAACGGTGCATTTCTAAGACAGTCGAGATGTCAAATACTTTATTTGCACCGACTTCCTAGATTGTGCCGTTTGGAACTAACAAATGTTTCTTTTGTTATTCCTCCTTCACATCAGGATCTATACAGAGACTGATCATGTCTTCTCTGGTGTCCTGACGTGTTCACTTTACATGCGCGCGTCGGTGCTGGCCAAGTTAGTAGCGCGTTCGTAAAGTCTCTGTCGTCGAAGAAGACGACGTAGCCGACGAAGACGGAGAAGACGACGACGTTGGAGAAGTTGCCGACTCCGACGTCGAAGAAGCCGAAGAAGACGACGAATAGGATTCACAGTTGAAGAAGGCATGGATTCGATCAGTGGCAAACTGACGGTCGAAGGGATGAAGGCCTTGGTTGATGATATCTTATCAAAGAGATTAACCGAGGCAACCCTACGTGCGATCCATACTGATGTGGATCCGTCACCTTACAAAATGGGGAAATTGGAGAAGCTGGAGATGAAGTTGGAAGGAACGTCCAACTACTTGAAGTGGTCGTGGCAGGCGATGTGGACGCTGAAGGAACGTGGCTTGGTTGGCTATGTCACTGGCCAAGCCAAGGCACCAGCCGATCACTCCGCGATGGAGTTTGCTGTTTGGGAGATTGTCAACAACGTAGTGGCTGGGTGGTTGACTGCCTCATTAACCGACCAAGTGTCGGGCAATGTCGAGGCAATGGAGGCTGCTGCTGATATATGGCGGACTCTAAAAGATATGTACTCCGGCTCCGGCAATCCTATGCGGGTCTTTCAACTACAAGATAAACTCGATAGGGTGGCCCAAGACGAACGTACCATCTCTGAGTACGCAGCCCTGTTGAAGAAGTACTGGTCTGATCTAGATCATTATGATCCTCTTGGGATGGAAGATGCACAAGTCGAACCGGCATTCGCGAAGTACTTTCAGACGTTCCTGGCTTATATTTCGCGGCATCGTATGATAAAATTCCTGAAGGGACTACACCCTGTATTTGAGCAGAGACGGAATATCCTCCTATCCCAATCCACGCTTCCGACCTTGGAAGAAGCTATAGTCGTCATGACACAGGAAGAAGCTCGACTGAAGTTGATGCCCAACAAGGGATCCTACCAGGGGGAGCGAGCCGAGGTTGAAAAGTCTGCCCTTGCTGCCTTCAATCAACCCCCATCTGTTGGTGGTGTTTGCCACAATTATGGTGACTCCGGACATTACATCCGATTTTGTCCAAAACCCTTGCAAAATTAGTCTACTGATCGAGGACGGGGTCGTGGCGGCCGACGGGGTAATAGAGGAGGATATGCTGATAGACGGGGAGGACACAAAGCGAATCTGGTGGAGGAAGGGGGAGAGAATCTACTGGCTGAAATAACCCCGCTTGAGAGGGAGTTCCTTGAGAAGTTGCGAGGCACAAAGCTGGTTTCGGCCGACAGTCCTGGGGCGTCTTCGACCTCGGGAGATCACATCACTTACTTTGCCCAAACCGGCACCGGTAATTCTGCACGTGCTCTTGTATCTGTCCATCAGCCATGATGGATAATGGACTCTGGGGCATCTCGCCATGTCACAGGATCCCGTGGTGCGTTTCAGGACTATACTCAGCTACCATTGTCGGAGAGTATTCAGACCGCTGATGGTACATCCAGACCTGTAGTGGGTACATGCACTGTCGCATGCACCCCTTCCATCACTCTAACCAATGTCTTACATGCTCCATCTTTTCTTATCAATCTTTTATCCATTAGTGCCATTATACTTGATCTTAACTGTACTGTTTCCTTTGACATTCCTAAGATGACTTTTCAGGAGAAGGGGACAGGACGACGACTTGGGACTGGCACATGGCATAAGGGGCTGTGGTATTTAGACAGGACTGGACTGGACAACGCATTGGCATCCTTGGTAGCAGATGCACCACCAGAAGCTTCCTGTCGCAGTGTTGAAGCCGACTTGCTACTCCACCACCAGCGTGTCGGTCATTCCTCTTTTCAAGTTATTAGTCGAATGTATCCGTCCTTATATCAAAGGGCTGATAAAGAGAAGTTATTTTGTGATGCTTGTGAGTTGGGAAAACATACCAGAAGCTCGTATGTAAGCTCGGAGAATAGGAGTTCAGCTGCTTTTGACATGATACATTCGGACGTATGGGGTCCTTGTCCTACAACCGGAGTTAACGGTTTTTGATGGTTCATCACCTTCATTGACTGTTATACCCGCGTGATATGGGTCTACCTTATGAAGAATAAAAGTGACGTCCTTGAGGCTTTTCGGGACTTTCATCGCCGGGTAGAAACACAATATGGCGCTAAAATTAAGTGTTTCCGGTCTGACAATGGGACAGAGTATACTAATAAGCAGGTTGCTGAGTATTTTTCCACCCATGGAATACTACATCAAACTTCATGTGCTTATACTCCGGCACAAAATGGTGTGGCTGAACGAAAGAACAGACACCTGCTGGAAGTCGCACGGACGATGATGCTGGCTATGAATGTCCCGAAGCACTTATGGGGGCAGGCTATTTTGACGGCCTCGTATCTCATCAACAGAATACCGTCTCAAGTATTGGACTGGAAGACACCATTGGAGATGCTTACTGGGGCAACTACATACACTGTTCCACCAAAAGTTTTTAGATGTGTGTGCTTTGTCCAAGATAATAGGTCCGGCGTTGGCAAACTGGATCCTAGAGCAGTTAAATGTGTCTTTGTCGGTTACACGGCGACTCAGAAGGGATATGCCTGTTGGAGTCCATTCGAACGGAAGATGTTTGTCAGCATGGACGTTACATTCAGAGAACTCGAACCATACTATGGTTCGGATGAAGGTTCAGCATTTGGTGACACATCTAACACAGGTGGTGTTCGATGTGAGGGGGAGATAATAAGCCTAAATGTGGTCGTCGGATCGGTTCCGTGTCCGGTTGTAGAAAACTGGACGAAAGGGAGAGAGCACAGTGACTCAGATACAGATGAAGAAGAAGAAGATACATATGTTACGCAGGGGGAGCAACAGATAAGGGAAAAGGAGCTCCAAGTCTACAGAAGGAGACAACAGAAGTCCAGTACTGTGCCTATGCCGTGCCCTGTGCCTACTGTACCAAGTCCCTCGTCTACTCCTGCTCCAACTCCTGAAGATGTTGTCCCCGCACTGAATCACTCGAATTCTGATGCGGATCTCTCCGACTCGGATGGTATGATCTCTCCACCACCTATTACTTCCTTAAGGGGATCTTCTCGCATCAATGCGGGTAAGGCTCCTGCTCGTTTTGATGATTACGAACATGACATTGCCAACTTCTTGTCTTATTCTAATATTTTTTCGAATTATCGAGCCTTCATTGCATCGTTAGACTCTACTTCGTTGCCCAAGTGTTGACAGGAAGCAAAGAAAGATCCAAGGTAGAAAGCTGCAATGATGGAAGAACTTGGGGCACTGGAGAAAAATAAGACATGGGAGCTGGTTCCATTACCCAAAGGGAAGAAAGCTGTGGGATGCAAATGGGTGTACACAGTGAAAGAGACGCCAGAAGGAAAGGTCGAGCGATACAAGGCGAGGTTGGTTGCAAAAGGATTTACACAGTCATATGGCATAGACTATGATGAGACATTTGCCCCAGTAGCAAAAATGAGCACCGTGAGAACTCTGGTCTCCATTGCAGCGAACTATGGGTTGAAGCTGTACCTGCTGGATGTGAAGAATGCCTTTCTTCATGGGGACCTGCAAGAAGAAGTATACATGGAGCTTCCGCCATGATGCTACGTGACGGAATCAAACGGAGGGATGTCGCAAGGAAAGGTGTGTAAACTGAAGAAGTCGCTATATGGGCTCAAGCAATCTCCTCGAGCCTGGTTTGACAGATTCAGAAAGGCTGTTACAGGCATGGGATACCGTCAAACAAATACAGATCATACGGTCTTCCTCCAGCATGCAAGAGGCCACATCACTATACTTGCTGTATATGTGGATGATATAGTGATCACAGGTGATGATGAAGTCGAGATCACTAAGCTGAAGTTAAAACTCGCGAAGGAGTTTGAGGTGAAGGATTTAGGAGCGATGAGGTACTTTCTAGGTATCGAGGTGTGTGAAGGCGAACAAGGAATTGTTCTCTCACAGAGAAAATACGTACTAGATCTGCTGAAGGAGACAGGCATGCTGGGATGCAAAGCAGCAGTCACTCCAATTGACCAGAAGTGCAAGTTGGGAGCAGAAGCAGGAGAGCCAGTTGATCGTGAAATATATCAACGACTTGTAGGAAGATTAATTTATCTGGGGCACACTCGCCCTGATATCTCATTTACGGTGAGTGTAGTGAGTCGCTACATGCATGATCCAAGAAAGGGTCATATGGAAGCAGTATTTCAGATCTTGAGATATCTGAAAGGAACGCCGGAAAAGGGGCTATGGTTCAAGAAGAATGGACGCATAGAAATTGAGGGATACTGTGATGCAGACTGGGCGAGCTGCATAGACGACAGAAGGTCTACCACGGGATACTGTGTTTTTGTAGGAGGAAATCTGGTCTCATGGAGAAGCAAGAAACAGTCAGTGGTAACACGGTCGACAGCTGAACCAGAATACAGAGCAATGGCTCTGGGAGTGTCAGAGTTGCTGTGGGTGAAAACATTGCTGACAGAGTTGCAGCTGGATAAGGGAGCACCATTGCGTCTTCTGAGCGATAGTCAAGCTGCAATAAGTATAGCTAACAATCCAGTTAAGCACGACAGAACGAAGCACATCGAGATTGATCGATTCTTCATCAAGGAGAAGCTGGAACAAGGGATACTGAAGATTGACCATGTCCGCTCAGAAGAACAAGTTGCAGACTGTCTGACTAAGGGTCTTAGTTCATTAAGTCTGTCAAAGCTATGTAACAAGATGGGGATGATCAATATCTATCGCCCATCTTGAGGGGGAGTGTTGAGAATCAATAAGGGACTTTTAGTCCGACATCGGAATATGTTATATGTAGAGGAGCTAGACTCCCTATAAGTAGTGAAGTAGTCCATCAATAAAATCATCCAACCATTATTTTCTACAGATAATTATTTGTTTTCCGATACCAAAAAATCCGACACTCCGATCCGAAACCGCCGATACTACCGATATTGCCGATACCAAAAAATCTGATACTCCGATCCGAAACTGCCGATACTACCGATATCACCGATACCAATACTCATACGAGTATTCCGACACCGATACTGTGAACCTTGGTAGCAAGACTAGCCCTCGTGTATCTTGCCCCATATGCAACCAACATTTCTGCCTCGAGTGCGATATCTACATCCACGAGAGCTTGCACAATTGCCCTGGTTGTGAAAGCCAGCGTGGTTCAGCTACATAGGACGAGCATTATGTGTGCACCTTCAACATTCAGAACGAGGAAGCATGCTCCATTTATTCTTGCTCTTTCCAATGTCTTAATACCTGATGAGAAAACAGAACTTCATTCTGGGTTACGAATATGCGGAGAGATGCAACAACTGGTCCTCATTGGTTGAGTGTTCACTTCCATCAGAGTGAAAGTTGTTTTGCATTTCATTTAAATCATTTACCTGGCACCTCCCTTTGAGACAATTCTTAAAAGTAGATCGACTCTGGAGAAATATTTGTTGCCAATAATGCTAAAAACGTGATACCAAAATCTGACCATGTTTTGCTGACCACGTGGTATGGTGGTCTATGTGTTAATAAAATTAATACGGTGGCCCCACATATGATCAACAAATAGACTATCACATCATATTGTCTGTAGTAACCAATCATTTGTGTCACTTTGTAATTAACATGGTAAAGCTGCAGATCTTCTGTCAAGAGGCTTCTTACTGGATATTGGTGAGGCTGGGTTTTTCTTACCAAATTGTTTTGTTAGTGTGTTACTAGTATGTCACCCGTGCGATGCACGGTTTGTATATTTAATATTGTTTTAAACCACAAAATAAATAATTGAATGTTCTTGATATTTATATAACATTTGAAATTAAAACAAAAGTTAGAATAAACTCAATTTTGAAATACATGAAAGATAACATTATATTAATATGATTATTTAGGAATTAAATTTTAACAACGTAATTATCATTAGTACTATTTATGTAATTCACAAAATATCTTGGACCAAAATATATTAATATGATTTTGAACGAATTAAAATAATATATACCTCAATGTAAATAAAATAAAACGATAAAGTCTATTTTGATGACATAAAAGATAACAATTATCTTTATTACAAATTCTGAAATACTTTCTTATACACAACATTTGTTGTTGAATTACATTGATCTCCATCTTCACTGCATATTAAAATCTTCAATCCTTTCTTACTTGTTACCCTTGAAACCGCAACATATAATTGTCCGTGACTAAAAACGGGATTCTTCAAGAAAAGTCCAACATGAGAAAGTGATTGACCTTGACTTTTGTTTATTGTTATTGCATAAGAAACAATCAATGGATATTGTCTTCTTTGAAATTTGAAAGGCAATCTTGGATCATAAGGTGTCAGTGACATTCTTGGAATCAAAACTTTATTACCAGCATTGTCTCCACAAAGAATCTTTGCTTCAAGAACACGATTGCCTAATTTTGTAATCAGCAATCTAGTACCATTACATAGGCCAGCTGAATGATCTATATTCCTTAATAACATTACTGGGGTACCAACTTTCAATTTTAACTCGTGATTCGGTACACCTGAACATTTAATACTATTCAAGAACTCTGGAGTGTGAACATCTGATAATAAGTCAACATTGGCATCTGACTTGGATGGACTATCAGAACTTAAATATGTGCTTGCGTTACCAGAATTCAGTGAGATCATGTACTCATTTACAGACTCGACAACATCAAGAGTTGGCGCTAATATAGCTCTATCCTTCAAGAAATCTGGATCGATGACGAAATTCGCAAAAGAAGGATATGTGCTTTCAACTATTGTTTGCAGTGGATCATTTGCATTACTAAGTAAAACATCACTTGGAATATCGATACTTGCACAACCATCATTATGCCCTCCAAGTGTTCCATCTCCTATACTTGCAATCCATTCAGAAAACCGTTTGAGCTCTTCACTTTCAGATGTTATGCTACAACCTTGAAGTCTCATGTTTTTTGTCAACCTCAAAACTTTGCAGTTTTGCCAAATATAAGAAGAATTTATAGTTGCATGAACTATATCTTGTCTACTACCTTTCGGAATTACAGGCAATATTTGTCGAAAATCTCCTCCGAAGACAATTGTTTTTCCTTCAAATGGTGTCTCAGAACTTAGTGGATTGCTAAATTGCATTATATCTCTAAGCGATCTATCCAAAGCTTCAAAGCAATATCGATGCATCATTGGCGCTTCATCCCAAATTATAAGTTTGCACCTAACAATTAGTTCTGCAAGTTGACTTCCTTGTTTGATATTGCATGTTGAATCCTCATTTACATTTATTGGAATAGCAAATCTTGAATGAGCTGTTCTTCCACCAGGCAACAGAAGTGATGCTATCCCACTTGAAGCCACATTTAGAACTATTTCTCCCTTAGATCTCAAGCATGCAGATAATGTTTTCCAAATGAACGTTTTTCCAGTACCGCCATATCCATATAAAAAGAAAACACCACCATTTGTAGAATTAACAGCATCCATTATTATGTCGTAAACATATTGTTGTTCATCATTCAAGCGAGCAAGTAGGTGCACGTGTTCTTCTGCTAGAGCTGCTCTATCATAATTTAATTCATCATGCACCAATCTATTTGTATTATTTGATAAGGAGTCCATGTTTGGAAATGGCATTGATGGAAATTCTCGCAAACTTCTACCACAATTTCTCAATAACTTTTCAATCTCAACCAAAGCATAATTTTTAATGTCATCCTCACTCATAAGCAAATCTAGAATTAAAGAAAGAGAATATGTTGTAATTAATTATAAAGCTATATTAACGATCAAATTGATGGGAAAGAAACGCGGAAACCTTTCCCCAAACCGGAGAGTACCTACGAGAGGACCGAGCAATACAAACGCACGAACCCAAAAACAACCACACAAAAACAATCCACGCAGACACAGAGAATTTTTGACGTGGAAAACCCTTGCGGGAAAAACCACGGGACGATCGGAGTCCAACCCTGAGAAGCCTCCACTAATGGAATAGAAGAATTACACCCTCTACAAACTCCTCCCGATCCAAATCGGATCCCCACAACACTCAGAGATAAGAACAATGATTACAAGGCTACGAAGAGCGAGAACGACGAGTAGAGATTACCCGAACACGATCTCCTTCGAATAGCGACCTTCAATCCTCCGTCTTCTTTTCCGAAGTTGCAATGGCACTCTTGCCTCCTTCCTCTCTCCAAGTTGTGTTCTCCACAATTGTGTTGCCTGATCAATTAGGGTTGAGAAAACTCAACTTAACTCCCTAATCCCGCAGCCAACCTGGACCGTTGGATTAGATCCAGTGGTGAAAAGTCACCCAAAATCTGCTTCAGCCCCCGATGACACAGAGTTCGGCCAGAACTCTGTGTCGAGCAAACAGCACCTAACGCCAACATTCTGGAACAGCCAGACCGAGTTCGGCCAGAACTCGGCCTGGGACCGAGTTCGGGCCGAACTCGGCAGACCCAGTCCAGAATCGCCTTCAGGAGCAGCAGCAGCAGCAGTAGCGACTCCGCGTCGCCTACTTCCCGAGCTTCTTCGACACACGAATGGCGCTCGTCGCACTCCGGGGTCTTCTCCACATAGGTTGGGAACCCCACCCACTCCAACAAATCTCCCCCTTCACAACTATGGGGAGGATGTCGTCATCCCGACGACCTGCCTGCAGTACTCAAACTTCCCCCTTGGCAGAATCTTCGTGAACATATCAGCTCCGTTGTCATCTGTATGAACCTTCTCAAGCTCTGCGTCCTTCTTCTCAACCACATCCCGTATCCAATGATACCGAGTCTCGATGTGTTTGGACCGGCTATGAAACGTCTGATTCTTCACAAGGTGGATAGCACTCTGACTGTCGCAAAGCAAAGTATACTGCTCTTGCTTCAGTCCCATTTCCTGCAACAGCTTTTTCATCCACAACAGCTCCTTGCAAGCCTCCGTCGCCGCAATATACTCTGCCTCTGTCGTCGACAAGGCAACACACTTCTGTAACCGCGACTGCCACGACACTGCTCCTCCCGCAAACATCATCACGTAGCCCGAAGTCGATCGCCTCGTGTCTACATCTCTAGCCATATCAGCGTCGGTATACCCAACCAGCTTCGGCTCGTCACCGCCAAAGGAAAGTATCCAACCAGCAGTGCCCTGAAGATATCGTAGAATCCACTTGACCGCACTCCAATGTACCCTTCCAGGATTTGAAAGATACCTGCTAACCGTACCAACTGCATGAGCAATATCTGGCCTCGTACACACCATAGCATACATAAGGCTTCCCACAGCTGAGGCATATGGAACCCGCTCCATATCTTCCTTTTCGTCCTCGATAAATGGACATTGCTCCTCAGTGAGCTTAAAGTGAGCCGCAAGAGGGGAACTCACTTTCTTCGACCCGTCCATCCCGAAACGCTGAAGTACCCGGTAAATGTACTTCGTTTGGGACAAGTGTAGCAGCTTGGACTCTCTCTCGGCTGATCTCCATCCTAAGAATAGTCTTCGCTGCGCCCAAATCCTTCATAGAGAAGGCCGCGCCCAGTTGGCGCTTCAGCTCCGCTATCCTAGTGGCATTCCGACCCACTAATAGCATATCATCAACATAGAGCAACAAAATGATGAAATCATCATCGGCAAAATACCTCACAAATGCACAATGGTCCGACGTCGTCCGTGCATAGCCATGCTCCCCATAAACGACTCGAACTTTCTGTACCACTGCCTCGGAGCCTGCTTCAGACCATACAAGCTCTTCCTCAACCGGCAGACCAAATATGACTTACCCTTCTCACAGAATCCCTCTGGCTGCTCTATGTACAACTCCTCCTCAAGATCACCGTGGAGGAATGTCGTCTTCACGTCCATCTGCTCGACCTCCAAGTCGAGACTGGCTGCTAATGCTAGCACCACCCGAATAGACGAATGCTTGACGACAGGCGAAAAGATCTCATCATAATCCACGCCTTTTCGCTGACCGTAGCCTTTAACTACCAGCCTCGCTTTGTATCGAAGGCGAGTAGCATCATCCTTCTGCTTCACTCTGAATACCCATCGATTCTTCAAAGCCTTCTTGCCCTTTGGCAACCGTACCAGATCATAAGTGGAATTGGTGTGCAAGGAACTCATCTCCTTCTGCATAGCCTCCATCCACTCCTGCCTGTGTTCGTCTTTCATAGCCTCTGCAAAACTTTCGGGCTCTCCTCCGTCAGTCAATAGCACATACTCATCTGGTGAGTATCTCGTAGATGGTCGACGATCCCTGTCACTCCTTCTCAAAGGAACCACTGGTGCTGGCTGTATACCAACAGCCTCCTCCCCTTCAGGAACTACCTCTCCGGCATGCTTATCCTCCTGAGAGACATCCTGACCACCATCAGCAGGCTGATGATCAAGATTGGGAGCTACTCCATGTACTGGCTCCCCCATAACTGGATCCTCTGCGATGTCCTCTGGAAACTGCTCGAAGCGAAATGACTCTAACTCAGACAATTCCTCAGCCTCAGAAGGCGTCTCGGAATCCTGAGTGTTGGTCATGGTCTGATCCTCGACGAACACCACGTCCCTGCTTCTGTAGAGCTTTCCTTCCACTGGGTCATAGAGTCTATATCCAAACTCATCCCGACCGTAGCCGACAAAGACGCATTGCCTCTTCTTCGGCTCAAGTTTGGTCCTCTCGTCCTTCGGTACATGCACGAAGGCCTTACAACCAAACGCCCGCAGGTGATTGTATGACGGCTTTTTGCCGTACCATACTTTGTCAGGCACATCACCCTGCAAAGGAGCACTAGGAGACAAATTAATAACATAAGCAGCTGTGAGAAGAGCCTCACCCCAGTAACTGCCCGGCAAGTTTGGTTCTGACAGCAAACACCGCACCCTCTCCATCAGTGTCCTGTTCATGCGCTCCGCTACACCATTGAGCTGAGGTGTCTTTGGCGGAGTCTTCTGGTGTCGTATCCCTTGCTCTTTGCAATACGCATCAAAGGGACCGATGTATTCGCCGTCATTGTCGGACCGAACACACAACAACCTCTTGCCCGTCTCCCTTTCAATAGAGGCCTGAAACTCCTTGAAAGTAGGCAGCACCTGATCCTTGGTCTTTAAGGCATAGACCCAAACCTTCCTGGAACAGTCATCAATAAAGGTTACAAAGTAAGAAGCACCACCAAGAGATTTTACCTTCATAGGACCGCAGACATCCGAGTGAATCAACTCGAGCAACGCCGGCTTCCTTAAACTTGGATGACTTTGGAAAGACACCCTATTTTGCTTCCCAGCTAAACAGTGCGTGCACTTCTCCAACTTTGTAGACTTGAGCCCCAGAATCACCTTCCTGTTCACCAAGTAGCTCATCCCCTTCTCGCTGATATGGCCGAACCGCCTGTGCCACAACTCGGTAGACGCATCACTGACTGCGTTCACCTCCTGTACCCCCTCTGCGCTCCCCTCCATATAGTAGAGATTGGACTTCTTGCTTCCTCTGGCAATCACCATCGAACCTCTGGAAAGCTTCCACTGACTATTCCCGAAGAGACTGAAGAATACCTCGTCATCCAACCTTCCAACCGACACCAGGTTGAAACGGATATCAGGGACATGACGAACATCCTTGAGAACAAGAACCGCACCCGTCTTCGTTCTCAAATGCACATCTCCAACGGCAACCGCCTTCGACACATCTCCATTGCCCATCTTCAACACTCCACAGTCGCCTATAGTGTAAGTGGCAAACAGTACCCTATTGTGAGATACATGTGCTGAAGCCCCTGAGTCCACCAGCCAAGAATTGTCATCGCAGGCGAGGTTAGTAATGACCTCATCACCTACGACGATCACATCGCCTCCATGCACCGAGGCCGCCACTGTAGTGTTCTCTTCTTGCTTCCCCTTGTCGCCCTTCTTCTCTCTCTTCCAAGCGAAACAATTTCGCTTGATATGGCCCTTCTTACCACAATGGTAACACTCTGAGTCCTCGTAACGACCCTTGGACTTCCCCCTGCTCTTGTCTCTGCCACCACCTGGACCCCTGTTTTTGCCCCTTCCGCGGCTCTCTGAAACAAGTGCCTCTGAGTGATGGGATGTGGATGAAGTGCCCTGAGAACGTCTCCGCATCTCTTCATTCAACACCCCGCTCTTGGCAAACTCCAAACTGACCACGCCCTCTGGAGCAGAAGCGATCATAGATACTCGTACGGTCTCCCACGAGTCTGGCAAAGTACACAGCAGCCACAGTCCCTGAACTTCGTCGTCGAACTTGACTCCCATAGAAGATAGCTGGTCAACCACGCCCTGGAACTCACTCAAGTGATCCGAAATAGACGCCCCATCCTTGTATCGCAGACCCATCATCGTCCGGATCGGGAACAACTTGTTTACCCCGGTCTTCTTCGCATACAAGGATTCCAGCTTATCCCACAACGTCTTCGCGTGCTCAATATTGGCAACGTGGTTATACACGTTCTCATCAACAAACTGCCGTATGTACCCACACACCTGTATATGCTCGAATGTCCAGTCCTCCTCGGATTTATCACTGGGCTTCTCGGATGCAAACACGGGTAGATGCAGCTTCTTGACAAATAGGAAATCCTTCATCTTGCTCCGCCAATAGTGATAGTTTGTGCCATTAAGATTCACCATGCGTACCGGCTTCGCATCCATCTCTCCTCTCTGGTTTCTCTGTCAACTACTGACACTCCTTCTGAATTCCAGAACCTGGCTCTGATACCACTCTGATGGGAAAGAAACGCGGAAACTTTTCCCCAAACCGGAGAGTACCTGCGAGAGGACCGAGCAATACAAACGCACGAACCCAAAAACAACCACACAAAAACAATCCACGCAGACACAGAGAATTTTTGACGTGGAAAACCCTTGCGGGAAAAACCACGGGACGATCGGAGTCCAACCCTGAGAAGCCTCCACTAATGGAATAGAAGAATTACACCCTCTACAAACTCCTCCCGATCCAAATCGGATCCCCACAACACTCAGAGATAAGAACAATAATTACAAGGCTACGAAGAGCGAGAACGACGAGTAGAGATTACCCGAACACGATCTCCTTCGAATAGCGACCTTCAATCCTCCGTCTTCTTCTCCGAAGTTGCAATGGCACTCTTGCCTCCTTCCTCTCTCCAAGTTGTGTTCTCCACAATTGTGTTGCCTGATCAATTAGGGTTGAGAAAACTCAACTTAACTCCCTAATCCCGCAGCCAACCTGGACCGTTGGATTAGATCCAGTGGTGAAAAGTCACCCAAAATCCGCTTCAGCCCCCGACGACACAGAGTTTGGCCAGAACTCTGTGTCGAGCAAACAGCACCTAACGCCAACATTCTGGAACAGCCAGACCGAGTTCGGCCAGAACTCGGCCTGGGACCGAGTTCGGGCCGAACTCGGCAGACCCAGTTCAGAATCTCCTTCAGGAGCAGCAGCAGCAGTAGCGACTCCGCGTCGCCTACTTCCCGAGCTTCTTCGACACACGAATGGCGCTCGTCGCACTCCGGGGTCTTCTCCACATAGGTTGGGAACCCCACCCACTCCAACACAAATAATATGCAAAACACAAATTAAACTTAAAAATAGGAAATAAAACATTTTACCTGGTCGTGCAACGCAATTCGTTGATTATATAAAACATCATCTGATAAGTATGTCCAACACTTGTTCCAAAGTAATTCAGGCCGACTTATAGAGCCAGATGACAATAATGTCACAAATAAATTTCTCAAAGAATATGCAGATGCCCAATAACTTGCCTCAATAATACCATCGATATAGTCATCATCATCCTCCAATAAACCTAAGACATAGCAAGCTTCACGATATGACTCGTAATGAATACCATTGACTTTCTTAATATCATCGTAGCATTTAGGTCCACGGACGATATTGAGAAGACATCTTAAATGGTACATCTCACCGCAACCAGGTGGAACATAAAAAATTCGACCTAATGAGAAATATTTTTTTCTCGGAGTCCACTCTCTAGTCTTCTGTTTCCAAACAAATTTTTGTGGAAATTCTGCATATGTGAGATTTTTTGCCTCTGGATATCGCTTGTTCGCTTCAAACCAAGCTAAGAACATGCTTTCATTCACACTGGCACGATCAATAATGGTATCAATAGCATCTGCGTTTGAGAAAATAATAGGCTGCTCGTCGGGTAAGTGAAAGCTAAGTCGCTCAACAGGAGGGTTCTTATATTGGATCTCAAAACCAAACAATCTCCATGCTGCCTCACAAGCAGAAATGTATCTACAATCGTAATACATGTTAATTTCATCAATTGGTTTTTTGGGTTCCTCATCATCTGTAGTTCTATAGAAGGATGCAGTTACACGATCATGTCCTTTATTCACATACTTGAACAAATATTTTATAGATCGAGACTGATTGCACCATTCAACATTCATATGACCTCCATACTTCAACAATAAATAACGATTATGAGGCACTACAAATCGATTATCTAGTTCAACACCATTCTTTAAAACCGTTCTTCCATCATCTCTGCGTCTATATAATGGATATCCGTCTTCATCAACCAAAGTATTTTTAACAAATTTTTTCGGAAAATGCTTTGAGCAACGACCATCTGACATACATGGTGAATTATTTCTTGCAGCACCACAAGGTCCATGTATCATAAAATCTCGCACTGCATTGTAATAGGTAGGATCTGATTTTTGATCAGGAATTTCTGCTGAGATTATATGATCAATATATTTACCCGATGGAAACTTATCTTCTTTTGCTAGGAACAATAAAATATGAGCATGCGGCAACCCACGTTTTTGAAATTCGACCGTATATATAACTGAAAAACAATAGAAAAAAAATTAATATTAAATCTGTTAATAAAATACATGATTAAGTACAAAAAATATAGCAAAATCATTACCAGCTCTAACTGTTCCAAATATTTTATTATGTTTCAGATCTTTGATCAGCCCATCCAATTTCACCTTGAAAACTCTACATAATATATCTGGTCGATCTTCAGGATGGAGACCATTTTTTTCAACATATCGAAGTATTTCAGGCCATTTGGGGTTGCATGTAAATGTTATAAACAAATCCGGGTAACCAACCCATCTGCATATTGCCATTGCATCTTGGTAATTTTGAATCATGTACCGGGCACCTCCTGTAAAAGAAGATGGTAGAATGACTCTTTTTCCTTGAGTAGTCGGATCTGTTTCACCTCGTAATAATGCATCTGTAAGACCTTTATACATCTCACACCGTAATTGTTTCTGATGCGTTCGAATAAATTTTAATCTTGCAGATTCAACCATTGTATAAGCATCAACCAAGAACTATTGCATAAGTCTTTTAGTAGCAAATATGATAGAAGGCTCATTATCCCTTTCATGCAGTCTATAAGCGAACCATTCTCTAATACTTACTCTCCTTCTTCCACCATTACCTATATTTGTTGATTCAGATAATTGAATGTCTTCTCTATAACCATCTTCACCGTAGGGAAAGATCAAGGGGTATTGTAATGCTAAATAAGAAGCATGTAACTCATTTATTCGTTGTAGGTTCCCAGCTTGTGTTTCAACCATAATATCTCTATCACCTAAGCATTCATCAAGATCTCCAACTATCAAAGCAGCAACCTCAGAAACTGTATGTAAATTATACTGTCGTCCATCTCCATGTCTCCTTCCTATCAATTTCAATCGAACGCTTGAATTACCTCCTTCACACATTTTTTCGCGAGCCATTCTAAAAGACTTTACTAATACATTATTTGGTCCAACATATCCTTCAAATCACGTACAATTTCTGCATGCAAATTATTAATATTACCGTTTTTCCTGAAAATAATATTAAAAAAATAAGTTAACTGAATATATTAATAACCAATGATCAATATACAATTGTACTTATCAGGGGAAAAAATTTGATAAATACCTTACAGCTTTCATTCTGTTTTGAATTTCATTTTCTGTATCATAAATATATAGCTGTGCAAATTTTGGGCTTGAACCTTCAATGGGTAATAAACTTCCTAATAGATGGTAGTTTTGTCCATGCATTCTAAAGTTGGTGGAGAATTTCCTTGATTTGGTTCTGGATCAACCTTGCCTCCCATTGAAGTGAATGAAAACATGCTGTTATATGATCTTATATTTTCTAGAAAATGTTTGCTCTTATCGCTCACACCATATAAAAGATCATGTAAAACTTTAGGCGGTCTCTTCATTTGTGAAATTTGAATCTTTCCCTGCATACAACATAAATAGTACGTCGGGTTTTTGCATTTGTAGGAAGACTGAAGTCTCTCGTCATACCAAAAGTGTGCACCACAAAATTTACATTTATAAGTTGGATCGCCAATATCCCAATAATCTGACAATAAAAAATAACAATAAAATATAAATAAATTACATAACTTATAAACTAAACTAATAAATTCACACATATACATAAACACAAACAACACACACACACACAATTACACACAAAAACTTATATAGACTAATACCGATTGTAGGATTTGCATGTCCATGATCAAATTTACAATCTCCATTTGTCAATTTAACAACCACTGCAAAAAGGAAAAACAAAGAAAAAGCAAGAAATTATTAAAAGAGCTGAAACATCTTTCCTTCTAAGAAAAATTGAAATAAATTACAAATTTCAAATATTGGAATAATATAAATAAATTAGGCTTAAAACATACTTGAAGACTCCTCATCTGCAGTCAAATCAATCGTTGTTAAATCACTATTTTGCTGCAAATTTGAGATTGTATTTTTCGAGGAATATAGTGAACTTTGGTTCATTGAAGTAGACAAATCATCCGTTTGACTTGATCCACACACTGCATAAAATAATTTAATAAAAAACTTTGCAAACATAATTATACCATATTTAATGTATACTTTAATAATAAATTTCAACCATACCATTCGTGATTTCACTAAAAGGATTTGTAGATGTATTCAGCACATTACTTAACAATACGCTGCTAGAATAAAACTGTTTGCCATTTGGATTTAAATCTTCTGCAAAAAAGTAAGGAAAAAGTTAGAAAAGTAATCACAATACAATAATAATAGATCACATTTTATTTGTAAAAATAGTAAATTATGTTCTAAAATTTTTTAGAATACTTTTTTTTTTAAGGTTGGAAAAAATAACTCACTCGAATGACCATCCTCATTAGTTTGAAAAATTACTCTCGATGGATCAGAGTGCAGATTTGTAAATCTCTTCGTCGAATAGTCAAATGAATTTTTCTTCTGAGAAACAATTAACTGCGTAGGCTCACTTGACCCACAAACTGCATACAAAATCACCATATATATATATATATATATATATATATATATATAATTTATATATATATATATATTATATATATATTGTTAGATAAATTATAAAGAACATTAATCATTAAATACTTTGTTAAAAATTAAAGATAACATACCATTCGTGATGTCACCGAAAGGAGACCTAGATGATGGACAACTGGTCATGTTCGAATCGTTCCCACAAAATATATGCTGAAATTTTTTCTGGCTTGATGGAGGTGTACATTTACCTAAATCTATGTATATTTTCTACAAAATATAAAAAATGATTAAGTTAAATTTAAATAAAATTTAAACGTAAAATCATACAAATTTAATAAATTATATATATAAAAATGATTTAGTAGCCCACGTTTTAGTATACCATTGATTTAATAAATATACAAATTTAAATAAATTTAAACGTAAAATAATACAAATTTAATAAATTTAAAAAATGATTTAGTAGCCCACGGTTTTAGTCTACTATTGGTTTAGTAGCACACGGTTTTAGTAATACCACGGTTTTCCAGCCCATGGTATTGGCTCAAAGACCAATGGTATTACACTCAATTCATTTATGTTTTTTTTTCCTTTTCTTTCTCTTTCCATTCTAACGTTTCCTCTCCCCAATATTGTGTTATATTTTGGTTCTCTTTGATTATATAATCTGAAAAAAATTTCTTCCTTCCCTTTTCTCTTTTTTTTTCGTATTTTACATCTACATGAAAAGTTCTATCTGGTTTTCTTTGATTATACGCATGGAAAATGCAATTAAAATGTTATTTTTTTGGTGATTCATCATTTTATGTTCTGGATCTACAAATTTAGTTCGATTTCTATGGTTTTTTTCAAATTTTTTTTTCCTCTTCTTTTTTCAAGTTTTTTAATAATTTTTACGGATTTATACGTTATTGGGGAGGCGATCTGATTCTGGTTTTAGAGTAGATTTATCAGTTTTATTCTTTTTCTATTTCCATTCCTATGATTTGGAGATGGTACAAAGTTCTATTTTTTATTATATAACATTTTTTTCTCGAAATTTCGTATATTAAAAATCGTGAATCATCATTTTATGTTCTGGACCATATGTATATTTTCTACAAATTATAAAAAATGATTAAGTTAAATTTAAAATTTATGTAAACGTAAAATAATACAAATTTAATAAATTATATATATAAAAAATGATTTAGTAGCCCACGGTTTTAGTATACCATTGATTTAATAATAATACAAATTTAAATAAATTTAAACGTAAAATAATACAAATTTAATAAATTTAAAAAATGATTTAGTAGCCCACGGTTTTAGTATACCATTGGTTTAGTAGCACACGGTTTTAGTAATACACGGTTTTCCAGCCCATGGTATTGGCTCAAAGACCAATGGTATTACACTCAATTCATTTCTGTTTTTCTCTTTCTCTTTCTCTTTCCATTCTAACGTTTCCTCTCCCCAATATTGTGTTATATTTTGGTTCTCTTTGATTATATAATCTGTAAATTTATTTCTTCCTTCCCTTTTCTTTTTTTTTTCGTATACTACATCTACATGAAAAGTTCTATTTGGTTTAATTTGATTAAACGCATGGAAAATGCATTAATTTTTTTTTTTTGTGATTCATCATTTTATGTTCTGGATCTACAAATTTAGTTCGATTTCTATGGTTTTTTTCAACAATTTTTTTTCCTCTTCTTTTTTCAAGTTTTTAATGATTTTTTCGGATTTATAAGTTATTGGGGAGGCGACCTGATTCTGGTTTTAGAGTTGACTTATTTCTTGCTTTTTTTCTATTTCCATTCCTATAATTTGGAGATGGTACAAAGTTATATTTTTTATATATAATATCTTTTTTTTTCTTGAAATTTTGTATACTAAAATCGTGAATCATCGTTTTATGTTCTGGATCCACGGTTTTAGTTAAATTCACCAAATTATTTTTGTATTTTTCATGTTATAATGATTGTTTCGGATTTATCCGATATAGAAAATTGGACCTGATTCTGGTATTAGAGTAGAAGATTTATTTATTTCTTTCTTTTTATATTTCCATTCTTATGCTGTCGAGATGGTCCAAAGTTCTACCTGTGAGTAGAAGATTTATTTTAATTTTACCTAAATAAACTTTTAATCTCTTTTTTTTTTAGTTCAATCTGTGAGTTTGTTTTCTTCTTCTAATTTTATGTTCTAGATCATCATATTAAATGTAATTAAAGGGTTTAGTTTTGGTGAATCATCATATTATGTTCTGGATCAACATTTTAGATATATATGAATTAAAAGTTTATTTAGGTAAATTGTTTTCAGCACAAAATTATATGGAAAATTGTTTACAACACACAATATATTTAGGTAAAATTGATTTCACCTTATATATATATATATATATATATATATATATATATATATATATATATATATTATAAAAATTTATTCAATTATATTTTGCAAGTATTTGTTGACATCAAATATGTCAATGAACTACTATTCGAAATGGTCAGCTACAACATGAAGGTATAATTTTACTCTTGTACTGAATATCATTTAATTTCATTTGTGTTTCATGATAACATATAACCCTGACTGCAAAGTTTTTGGACTTAATATTATAATCGTTATCTATGAAGCTATGAAGCCATGTTTGAATTTTTTTAACTAAATCTTATTAATTTCCTTATTTTATATTCAGTCCAAATTTGGTCACAATATTCATATTAAATGTTAGTTAGAAATTCCTCAAAGGCTGTGTAAATAAGGCTTCTAATTTAATGTTTATTTATATAATTCAAATGATTTAGTAAAATAATGCTTCTACAATAAATTTTAAAAATAATGCTAATGTCACTGTTGTAAAATAATGCTTGTACAAATTTTTTTTTTCAATTTATTTATGATTGTTAAATGATAGTTGTCAGATAATAATATAGATAAGTTATCTGATTTTACAATGTATATTAGTGAATGAAATATGCTGCAATATTAGAAGTTAGAATAACGAAAAGATACCAGAAATTAGATGGAACTATTACCTGCTTTATCGTTTGTAAGCTTCGGTCGCTTGTTAAGTGTTGTACTCCTTGTCAGCTTCCTCTCTCGATTTGTTTCTTTGTAATAGTCCTTCCTTGTTATATTGAATGCTGGGATTTGGAAGTGCCAAATTGAAACCCCATTCTTATATAGTAAGCCCAATATATAGGCATTCAAAATAATTATTTTGTATTGGTTGGAAAAAATGCAGGAATGCCAACAGTTTTTGCTGTATCCACACATCATTAGATGTATTTTATTGCCATACATCGTTTTTGTACAATTAGCTAAATATATCAAGTTTCTCAAATCATGATTATTTTGTATTGGGAAGACAAAACTAAACTTTTCCCAACAGATTGTTGCTAATCATACATCTTTTTAAAGGATCTAATGATGTATGGACAACTTAATTTTAGATTTTCAAAAAATCAGCTTTAATGGCAACTACTTTGAGTTCATTTAAATATTCTGCAAACCCGATTTCCAATGTATATATGTGTCATAATAAAGGATTTTTTTTAATGTTCTAATGATGTATGGAAACTCTTATTTTAGATTTTCAAAAACAGTTGTAATGATGTATTGTACACTTTAAGTAAGTTTAATGTCAATTTTTGTTTTAAATGAAAAATTCTGATGATATTCTGTTACAATATTATATTAGTTTGTACGTTAATGATAATAACATAAGATCAATAAACAATAATGTACGGCAGCGACTGAATTTAAAAGCAGTAAGGTTCAAACTAATAATATTAAGAACTTGAAGGGTTTGATCAATATAGTAATTTGATTAAGGATATTTACTTTTATAAGAAATCTTACTTTATATGCCATATTATTTTAACTTTTATCTTTAGTTGTGTGGCATCATTGTGAATATGGCTGTCTTACTTTTATAGATTTTTCGGATTTACATAAAGAATATTTCGGCTATAATATTTTTATGAAACTAAATTAAGAATAATGTGTACCATTGCAAGATTAAATGCGGACACAAACTTGTTATATTATCCCAATATTTTGTACATGCAATAAAGTTAATATCAAATTTAGTTTAAATGTAATATTTTTACATGCATAAGTTAGTTTAATATCAATATTTGTTTAATATTCTGATCTGCTAGTTTAATTTTATATAAATTATTGTAGTTTGTATTTTAAATATAATAACGTAAGTTCAATTGACATTAATGAACGACGGCGGCTGAATTTAGAATCACTAAGGATCTAAATAAGACAATTAATTTTATGGTATATAATGCTTCTTATTGTATATAATTACTATGAATATAACAATTAATGAGTGTAAAATGTCATTCCTTAAATTTTTATATATACTTTTAAAGCTGGCTGAACTTGAAAGCATTCAAATACATACTAAGATAATACTCAAGTACGTCAATACATTGAACAAAGAGTTCTTTTAAGCTGAATGATATTAAAAGCACTAAGGATCAAACTAAGGTAATCTTCAATCCTTCTCTTTCTTTATATCAATCTTCATCTTCTTTGATCCTGCTGTTAATATTAAAAGCACTAAGGATCAAACTAAGGTAATCTTCAATACTTTTAAATTAGATTATCTAATAGCACCAAAAAAGGTTTAATATACTCTCTTCAAATCATATTAAACACAAATAAAAGTTATATTGAGAATAACAAAAGTTCAATTAACTAAGCAAGCTCACACAAAATGTTCTTTTAAGAGCTGGCTGAATTTGAAAGCATTCAAATACATACTAAGATAATACTCAAGTACGTCAATACATTGAACAAAGAGTTCTTTTAAGCTGAATGATATTAAAAGCACTATGGATCAAACTAAGGTAATCTTCAATCCTTCTCTTTCTTTATATCAATCTTCATCTTCTTTGATCCTGCTGTTGTTGAGTATGCATCAACCAATGACCTCTTCAATCCAGAATCTTCAGGAGTTTCCAGAGACTCAATCTCTTGTGAATATTTAACATTTGGTGTTGAAATCATCTCTCCACACGATCCAATCTATTCATATATATTAAAATTTGCAATTAAAATTTGTTGTAAATGAAAAGAAAATGACTAATTAAAGGAAAAAAAATGACTAATTAAAGGAAAAAATATTTACCATTTCGACATCATTTTCCTCCAACAAATTTGAAAAAATATCAGATTCCTGTAAAATTAAAAAATTAACAGAATATTTAAAAAATAATTAAAGTAAGTTCAAATGTACCAGAAGATTAATACACCTGATTTTCTTTAAAATGTTCAGAATATAGTGAAATTAGTCCTTCATCGTAGTCAGCTTTAATACCGTAAATGATCCAGTATAACAAATTCCTCAACCAAACATTTTAATGTTGCTGGAGAGGAAACGTCAGAATGGAAAGAGAAAAAAAAATGAATTGAGTGATATACCATTGGTCTCTGAGCCAATACCATGGGCTGCAAAATGTGTTATATTAAAACCGTGTGCTCGTGTACAAATTCGTGTGAAATACTGTTGTAAAAGTTGCATTTTTGAACCTGGTATTTGTGTATTTTTTTAATCGAATTCCGATTGTATTTTGTTTTATCATTTAATACTTTTCCATCGAATCTCGGTAAAACCATTGGCGGGGCATTCGTTGCAGCCATTGGTCATTATACAATGATGATTTGTAGCCATTGGCTGGGTATTCGTTGTAGGCATAAATCTGAGTATATCAAGTCTTTGTAATTTGATTCGAATGTTCCAAAAACGTTTTATGTTTCTGTCATTTAATTTTTTAGTGCTATTGTTTTTTTATAATGTTAATTTAACGATTCTGACCTATTGTTTTTTATAATGTTAATTAGATTGCAGAATGTAAAAAACTGACAGTTTCATATCTACATAAATCGTGTTTTTTTTTTTTACGTAAATATACAAACTGTGAGTTTTTATCTAACATAAAAAGGATTGCAGAATGTAATAAACTGTGGATAAACAGAAATACCTCATAATCGTGGAATACACACTCAATACTGAATGGTTGCCCTTTTCCTCCGTATCCGGGTACCATACATACGAATGAGTCGAACTTTCAAATTCCAAAATGTTTTGGATGGACTGACCTCACGAATTAGTGAGAAGAAAGGAGCCATTGAAGAAGAAGTTTTTTTCTTTTTTCTGAAAGTTGAAGAGTGAAGATGGAATCCATTTCTATACTGTATTTATAGACAGTTTGAATAAACAGTATTAATGTAAAATATGTTGGGAAAACCAACAGTTTTCTTGGTTGATGGAGAAAAGTGGCTGTTGTAAATGTAATATTCTTTTACTTTTTAAGAGATGTGTTTAGGCGGGAAAATTGCATGTATGCTTAAATCATTCGAATAATTTTGTTGGAACCTGAAGGTTAATTAATGAAATCTATGTCAATTTAATGTTGCTGGTTGTACACTCGTTTTTATTAGCATAACTTTTTTAATTATTTTTTTATTGTACTGAGTTTGGGCGGGAAAATGGCATTATTGCAATTTGTTGCAACTATTTTGCTATTATATATATAATATATAGATATATATATATATTATATATATATAATATATATATATATTATATATTATATATTTGAATTCGGTCGAAAAATTTTCTGACATACTTTTTCTTATTATATTTTTTAATAATTAAATTAGTTTTTTTTTTTGTAAAGATGTGGAGATTATTCCATTAAGTTTATTTTATTTTGTTGATTTTTGTGTTTGAAATTTGAGGTTCAAGTCATCGTTATTTCGAATCCTAGATCGTTTGGATAGGCTTTTGAAATTTTATTCTGAAAATAGTTTTATGAAAGTAAGTTATAAAATAGTTTTCTGAGTGTAGAAATTCTGAGTTTGCGTTTGGTTAGCTCATCTGAAAATAATTTTCTAGATTTTTTTAAGATTCTGTTTGGTTAGACTAATTTGGCGTGTCTACACCCATTTTCTTTGTTAGATACAAGCACAACCAAAAAAATCCAACAAAAAATTAAACTATTCTGTGTCCCCGGGTATAACCCCAAGGACACAATACAAGCGCTGACACCGTCGTTGTCACCGCACCACCCACCACCGTCGTCGTCCTCGCGAGCTTGAGCTCGACCACCCCCCGTCGTCATCGTCCTCGAACACGAGCTCCCCACCGTCGTTGCCGTCCTCAAGCTCGACCACCGCACCGCCATCGTGTCCTCGAGCTCGACCCCCCACTGTCGTCGTCGCCATATCTCCGTCGAGCTCGGGAAGAAGGGGAGCTCCCGAGGATCTCGACGATATGGAGGAGAGGGAGGAGATCCTCGTCGACGAACTAGAGGAGAGGGAGGAGAACCGCCCAGATCTGGATCCTCGGGACTGAAAGAGAAGAGAAGAGAGAGGAAGAAAGAAAAAAGTAAGAGGGGAGAGAATGTTGAGAAGGGGGTGTTGGTAGGTTGGGTCCACAAATAGTGTGCCAATAGTTGATATAAGAGCATCCGCAGTGGAAGAGATTTCATGTAATGACCCGCTCCGCCCTAGCGGAACGCCGATTCAAACGGCAAGTGCAACGACTCAAACGAGCCGTCGACCCGAAGAGTTGGCATCGACCTGAAAGAAGAATCGATGCAAGGCTTACATTGGCCCGTCAAGATGAATCCAGACTTAGACTTTCAAAGGCGCGCTCGGAGTATCGCTCGGCCGATGCGAACATCGCTAAGGTGGGTGGCTCCGATGAACCGTCTTTGCTTAGCCTAGACACATAATAATACGGACACTATCACTGAAATCGCTAGACGATAACACCGCGCATGCTAATAAATGACCCAACGCACCTAGCTAAGGGATTAATCCCATCTTGTATGCTTGTATAGAATATGGAAAGGAACATAGAATACGAGAATTCTCGTACCGTACTCCGCGCTCGTACTAAGGCATGGGCTTACATTTCGAGTTCCCTATGATTTCAATAATGAAACAATGAATGGTTTACAATAATGAAACAGAAAACTATCGCATAGTCGTTCCGAGTAGATTATAGCAACATGGAAAGGCTACGGAACCGATGGGTCGCCAAGACGACTCCCGCACAGGGAGTTGCAAAATGTATAAATGAATGAATGAATGAATAAGTGAATGAATGAATCAATGAACAAACGGACAAGTGAAAGAAAGAAAAGAATGAATGAATAAAAGATAAGGAAGAAAAGGGATGGTTAGCGCAGGTATGACGGGCACGTGCAACGGGGCTCGCTACCCGCGCTGCACGGACGACAACCTGGTCGATAACGCATTGTGGCTAAGGGTTAGCCTACGGCTCGGAGACAGCCGTTAAGTTAAAAATGGCAATAAAATACGAAATGGTCGTGGACGGCTCGTGCACGAGCGAAAGGGATTCCAAGGACAACGAACGACGATTTCGTGGTCGTCCTAGGCGGAATCATGGCCTACGGGCGGACAGAATGTGCGGGCTTGGGCACATAACCAAACATAGGGCCGATTATTCAATAGTCTATCAAGGTGTACCAGCCATCACGCTTGATAGATGAGAATGCCACAGGAGAAAATGTCCAAAATGGCTGACATGCCAGCGACCGGTGCATATAGATTTAAGTGGGCTTGCTGGTGGCAATCCACGTGCAAGTCCTTGCATTGAAATCAAAGTAGTCTAAGTTAACTGAACAAAGTGCCTATTGAACGGCTTGAAATGTATCACACCAAATGATAATGAATTAGAGAACACACCTATGACGCGCTAGAACCTGAAGCAGGAACACGCCCTTGGCACTAAATGTTTACGTGAATCATGTTAAGTTAAAATATATGAATTGTTGACTAACTTGGTTTACTTTGGACAGGGAAGGCCGGACGGTAAGTATGGGTAAGACATACATTTATTTCCATACGACACTTGAAATTGGCAACACGAGATAGGCTATGAAAGATGCCATGAAATTGATCCTAAGGAAAGATTAGAAAGACAATGAATGATAGAGATGCACAAAAGTAAATAGACGTGTTTGGTAATATAGCATTGTGGCGAGCTAGCCTTCCCACCAGTGCATAACAATGTACTGATAACCCCACAGTCTGCATGCAGGATGCATGAGACGTCGGCGGGTACGGAGCTTCCATCGAACGTGCTAAGGCGCGGAGCCAACTCTGGGGCCTTGGAACATTGCAAGAAACTGAAGCACCCTATACAGGACATAATGTATCGGAACATCGCCATGAATCATTCCATGTTGTAAGCCACTTGGCAAACCTTTTATGTTTCAGAGAGAGAGAGCTTGAGCGATTTGTAATATCGGCCTAGCGCCGCTTGTAAACTTCTTGAATATCAATAAGAGATTGAATTCGCTTCAAATTTGTGTTCATTTACTTTCCGCTGCAATGGGGACACTCTGTGCGACTCTGTGGCCTAGCTCAAATCGGTCGTTTCTGGACATAACCTTGTACGGGCGCAACCTAGGCCCGTGCGGTATCACGCCTTAGCGAGGACGATCGCTCCTGCGGGAGCGGGGCATGACAGATTGGTATCAGAGCACGGCTTTACGTCCTTGGACTTCATTTCGATTCTCTCAGTTTTGAAAGCTCGTTGAAACAAAAAAATGTACGCTCTCTCTCGTTGTGCCTTGGAATGTTCCATACAATAAGTCTAATATTTTCAAAAGCTTGTACAAGTACTCGGTTGAATGGATCGATAGGCGAAGGCCTTTGTGCCGAACCACGACGTACTTGAGTTGGAAGGAACCGATGCTAAGAGTTAGCAAATGCAGTGCATGCTTGAATGAGCTTACGCTGACAGCAAACGAGTACACGGGACCAAAGTATAGTTCGAAGGGGATGGTTATGCACGCAGCCTTTTGGCTAAGTGGTGCAGAGTATCGCGCACCTAGACCTTCTGGTGCAAACGAGTTGCGAGTGAGATCGATTATCGCTCGAACGAGAATAAGTGAGCATGCGAACTCGAATATAGTCTGCACAGGATAGCTATGCACACGGCCTTTTGGCTAAGTTGTGCCGCGTGTCGTGCACCTCGACTTCTGGTGCAATCGAGTTGCGAGCGATATCAAGTACGCTCGGTCGGGAACGGAGATACACTTAGAGTGTATATCGATAGGAACGCTATCAAACTAACGCTTAGGCGTGCACGAAAGATTGGCTTGGATTTTGAGGAGTAGTGCGAACGACTTAGTACGTCGAGGCGACGTGAGCGATTACGCTAGAGATTCGTCGAACGAATCTGGAGGATATCTTAGCGCATGACGCGAACGTGATTGAGGACTAGATCGTATGGCTTGAATTCGAGTGGTGTATGTGATAGGTTCGGAGAAGAATAAGAATAAGTGTCGACGACTAGTCGAGTGGCTCGAACCCTGAGTGGTGTATGGACGTCATAGAAATCGTTCGAGCGAGACTAAAGGATTTACGGATCGTACGAGTATCGGCAAGCGATGTGATTGCGCAAAGCCTTAGAACGTGTCACGCTTAGTTGGCTGTGACTTCAAAGGTCCCGAACGAGATGTCGCTGAACATCTTGTCAATGGGCAACGCGAGTTAGAAAATGGTTCGGAACGATGAGTGAAAATGAATGGTCTTGATCGAGGAAACTTTGAGGATCGCGCGTACGATTTCGGATTGATTCAAATAAATTGTGACTTGAGTTTAACATCGATCTTGAAACTAGCTTGAGGAATAGCCGTTGAACTTGGACTTGAATATTAAATGAATTGTGGAATATCCAACTCGGACAACAGCATCAACGCACGACTCGAAATCGGTTGCAAAGGAAGATCGTCAGATTACGCATATCGTCGATGGTATTGAGGCGTATCAAAGATCGATATGCGATAACTCGGAGGTACTCTGACTCGACGAATGACGATCGTGCAAATGTCATTGTTCGTTGGATGCTATACTTGGGATGTTAAAAATGTGTCGAGGAAAAGATAGACTTGGCTCGAGGATTTTCTAGTTGAACGCATGACGGTCAGACTATCGAATTGATTTAACTTGGATAAAAATGTGAATGCTTGGATTTGCTTCGTTGACAACCACAACGTTGACGTTCTTGTCTTATGCGAGCGCAACTCCAGCCTCGCACATGCGTCGCGTCGGATTATGGCGATCACTCCGCTGAGCGCTGATATGGTGATTCATACGCGGGAGCGGAGAGTGGATTGAACTTGGATGGCGTGGCAATCAGATTGCTTCGACTTATGGTTTAACGCGAAGGTGGACTCGAGAATGAATTTGTGCTTGAAGAATGAACTTGAGATTGAGTAGGTCCATTCGCGTATCGAGAATGGGTTAGTCTAAAACTCAAACAAGGGTTATGCCCCGATGAGAATGATTATTCCGCGAGAGCGTTGCATGGTGATTCATGAACCGCCGTGGATAATCGGACTCGCGTGAGATTGGGGCACAATGTATTATCGAGCTGGATGACCTCGTGATCGAATACACGAATTGGTTAGAACTGGTGATTGAACGGAATTGAATATGTGTAACGTAAGTCTTGATGCGAATTAGGTGATCATACTCGATGTTTAGAAATTTGAGTGAAACGAACTTGGATAGAAACTCCCATACAAGCGAACAAATGGTTTGACCATAGGATTTGGGGCGAGCGTCGTGCAACGACCTTGCACGATGAGCCACAGACTTGACTTGTAACTATGACCTTGTGAGCTGACCTAGCGGATAGGCGGACGACCCTATACCGAGTGATTGAACCTGTGCGATGGCATTTGCAGTATCGTCTGGACGGACGATTGACTTTGGCAACAAGACTTAGAGTAGGACGGGGAACTGGGAGTGTGCGTGAACGACGGCGAGATTGGCCCCAAACGAAGGAAAAGATAGAAATAGATGATGCATAAGTAAAGTTGGGATAACGAATTGAATCATTGATTGGAAGACGTACTCGATGATATTGCAATACTTGGTCTTGAATCGGACGAAAATTGCTTAAAATTGATCGACTCTGCTAAGAAAAAATCGTATTGATTTCGTAGGCAAGAACGCTTGAAAAACGAATCGAATCATCTCGATGACCGAGATAAACGATAGTGAGATGCACACAAGTTCGGTTTTAAATCGAAGTTAGCAAAACGATCGCAAATTGAAACTATCACGAGTAGCTTGTCCGACTTCGCTAGTCGCTAAGCTTGGTTGAAATGTACGTATTCGGGGGACGCCTTGAATGCGTGCACGATCCAAACTCAGCGATATGATGAACTCGAATGCAGCTGCAAGTGGGTTGCGATGCGCATGAACGAACGAGTGAGTTTGCCTCAGCCTACGACTCTCGTGTTTGAGAATTACAACGCACCTCGTGCGACCATTTCAGTCCCATGATATGTCAAAATAGCAACCAAGTCGAAGAAACGAGACGATTGAATAAGTGCCATCAACTCTAAAGATGAATAAAAAGTCATTCAATAAAAATCGACAAGACGTACGCGACACGGAACTTAGAAAGGTATCGAGTATGGTTCGATGCCATCGAACGATAGAGCCGTTCGATATATAGTATATCTAAGAAACACGACGACACGAGTTAAGGAATGGTAGGATAACCTGCACTCAGGAAGTCTCGAGGACGAGACTTGTTTTGAGTGGTGTATTATGTAATGACCCGCTCTGTCACGCCCCGATTCATAGAGTCATTTATTCACATATTTTATCTCTTGGAATCGATCGTCCTCGCTTGGGCGTGATGTCGTACAAGTCTGGTATTGCACTTGTACAAGGCAAAGATGGTACATAATCGATTATTCTTCAAATAGGAGTACATCGCAGCGGCAGAAGCAGATAAATTAAATTTAATGAGGACAATCTCTCTTATTGAATAGAAGTACATCACTTCTTTATAGCAGCAGAGAAAAAGAGTAACTTGAAGCCACACAGAGATATGTAGAACTTTATTCTCTTTATTGATAATTGAAGAAGAGTACAAGACTTGTATTGAAGTACAATGATTACAGCACATCTCACTTTATATTGGAAACCAACTGAACAATGCTATACAGCTTACATTTGATATTGAGATACAATGGATTACAACTCGATATACCGACTTGGCTTACAATCTCACTGGTACAACTGATTACAATGTTCCATACATATGCCCTTATAAACAGAAGACATCATCTTGCAAGGAGAGCTTCTGTAAGCCCAATAAATCTTCGATGCCGCGGGACCAATCCAGCTAATCTTCGTGTGTAGAACATTCCAATGCACAAGCACCTGCCCACAAAACGTGGGTCAGTACATCATCTATGTACTGGCGAGCAGAATCCAACCCACTCGCATAAACCAACATTTAAGTGATCATTTAAGCATGCATTTATTAGAGTGATCTTCTTTTTGGGGCCTAGCATCAGTTTACAGTTCATGGGCAATAATCAGAGTGAAGCATGTAAACATATTCTTAGTAGCATTCATGTGGACATATTATTTATCATTCTTGGTGTTATCATGCAAAGGCATCATTGAGGCATACTAGGTGTTTCATGAGAAGGCATCATTGAGGCAACGTTAACATTAATATCTTAAACATGTTCTAACAGTTCTCACTTCAAGCATCACTTAGCCTGGATGTTATGTTTGAGCACTATTTATAGCAAGGCATCTTTCTAACATAATGAATTGAACATGTTAAGCAGGCAAGTTAAACCAACTTATACAATATCACAATTATGTGATTTCTTACCGATAGCCGACTCCTCATACCTGTATCAATTACAGGTTATCTGATATACTTACTCTGCCTGCACAAAACATTCATTAGCATGCATCCTGACTACATGGTCACTGGTGTTGTTAAACCATATGGACTCTTCTCATTTCATTTCATTTTAAGATAATACGGTCAGCATAGTAGGTGGCGAGCCTCTATGCCACCCCGCCTTATCCGTGCTCCCAAAGCACTCATCATTATTTCCTCCTAGGCCGAATCGGTCTCCAGGGCCCTAGGAACCGTTCGAGGAAATTATTACTCAAACCTTGTATACAAGTTGTCCATGACCATGCGAATGCGTGTCCGACTCGATTGTGAACATATCGTATGGTAAATATATTAAGGAAAGTAAAGGCAACAGTGCATCATTAGTCATATTCAATGACTTATTCTTTTCATCATTACCATCATTTTATTTGGTGATCTCAACGATCCCAACTTTATCGTTTCTCATTCATTGCTTCATTGCAACGTATCTCATATCATTCCTTTCTTAAGAGAAACTTAACATTCATTCATTTCATAGGGACATTTATTCATTCATTCATTTCTTATAAGGGACAGGCAACATTTCATATTCTTGCAACAGTTATACAGATAGTACATGATTCTAGTGTTTCATTCAGTTCATTGGTTCGATAGCATAGCCAGTTCATTTCTTATTCTATCATTCATAAGGCATCTCATTATTCAAGTGTCTACTTGTTCCAGCAGTGTTAAGCATAAGGGGCAATGTTATCAATTTATTCTCAGGCAGCGAATCATATTAACAGTTTAATGTGTTGTACATTTCAATAATTCTCAACAAAAGCATCTCTATTATTCAGCAACTAACATATGGGACATTTAGGGGCAGTTCATAGCATTTCAATACTTTATCTATTAAGCATGAAGGAGTAAGGAGGAAGGACAGTTCCACTCACCCAAAATTCCACTAATCGTAGCTCCACCTGCGAGCCACGTTCCAATATCCATTCCGTCTAGCCAGCTAAGAGAGACTGCATCTGTCTCAATTCTCCTGATTTCCAACATAAGTCACGGTCCAATATTCTGATCCCATCCAATAAGCCAACCAAATGCCTCGCGAGCGGGGCATTACACGCTCCGCCCTAGCGGAACGCCGATTCAAACGGCAAGTGCAACGACTCAAACGAGCCGTCGACCCGAAGAGTTGGCATCGACCTGAAGAAGAATCGATGCAAGGCTTACATTGGTCCGTCAAGATGAATCCAGACTTAGACTTTCAAAGGCGCGCTCGGAGTATCGCTCGGCCGATGCAAACATCGCTAAGGTGGGTGGCTCCGATGAACCCGTCTTTGCTTAGCCTAGACACATAATAATACGGACACTATCACTGAAATCGCTAGGCGATAACACCGTGCATGCTAATAAATGACCCAACGCACCTAGCTAAGGGATTAATCCCATCTTGTATGCTTGTATAGAATATAGAAAGGAACATGGAAAATACGAGAATTCTCGTACCGCACTCTGCGCTCGTGCTAAGGCACGGGCTTACATTTCGAGTTCCCTATGATTTCAACAATAAAACAATGAATGGTTTACAACAATGAAACAGAAGACTATCGACATAGTCGTTCTGAGTAGATTATAGCAACATAGAAAGGCTACAGGACCGATGGGTCGCCAAGGCGACTCCCGCACAGGGAGTTGCAAAATGTATAAATGAATGAATGAATAAGTGAATGAATGAATCAATGAACAAACGACAAGTGAAAGAAAGAAAAGAATGAATGAATAAAAATAAGAAAGAAAAGGGATGGTTAGCGACAGGTATGACGGGCACGTGCAACGGGGCTCGCTACCCGCTCTGCACGGACGACAACCTGGTCGATAACGCATTGTAGCTAAGGGTTAGCCTATGGCTCGGAGACAGCCGTTAAGTTAAAAATGACAATAAAATACGAAATGGTCGTGGACGGCTCGTGCACGAGCGAAAAGGGATTCCAAGGACAACGAACGACGATTTCGTGGCCGGCCTAGGCGGAATCATAGCCTACGGGCGGACAGAATGTGCGGGCTTGGGCACATAACCAAACGTAGGGCCGGTTATTCAATAGTCTATCAAGGTGTACCAGCCATCACGCTTGATAGATGAGAATGCCACAGGAGAAAATGTCCAAAATGGCTGACATGCCAGCGACCGGTGCATATAGATTTAAGTGGGCTTGCTGGTGGCAATCCACGTGCAAGTTCTTGCATTGAAATCAAAGTAGTCTAAGTTAACTGAACAAAGTGCCTATTGAACGGCTTGAAATGTATCACACCAAATGATAATGAATTAGAGAACACACCTACGACGCGCTAGAACCCGAAGCAGGAACACGCCCTTGGCACTAAATGTTTACGTGAATCATGTTAAGTTGAAATATATGAATTGTTGACTAACTTGGTTTACTTTGGACATGGAAGGCCGGACGGTAAGTATGGGTAAGACATACATTTATTTTCATACGACACTTGAAATTGGCAACACGAGATAGGCTATGAAAGATGCCATGAAATTGATCCTAAGGAAAGATTAGAAAGACAATGAATGATAGAGATGCACAAAAGTAAATAGAACGTGTTTGGTAATGATAGCATTGTGGATGAGCTAGCCTCCCCACCAGTGCATAACAATGTACTGATAACCCCACAGTCTGCATGCAGGATGCAGGAGACGTCGGCGGGTGCGGAGCTTCCATCGAACGTGCTAAGGCGCGGAGCCAACTCTGGGGCCTTGGAACGTTGCAAGAAACTGAAGCACCCTATACAGGACATAATGTATCGGAACATCGCCATGAATCATTCCATGTTGTAAGCCACTTGGCACGCCTTTTTGTTTCAGAGAGAGAGAGCTTGAGCGATTTGTAATATCGGCCTAGCGCCGCTTGTAAACTTCTTGAATATCAATAAAGATTGAATTCGCTTCAAATTTGTGTTCATTTACTTTCCGCTGCAATGGGGACACTCTGTGCGACTCTGTGGCCTAGCTCAAATCGGCCGTTTATGGACATAGCCTTGCACGGGCGCAACCTAGGCCCGTGCGGCATCACGCCTTAGCGAGGACGATCGCTCCTGCGGGAGCGGGGCATGACATTTCAAGTGCTACATTTTAACTTTAGCCAAATTTTGTTGTACTTGAAGACTACAGTGGGTACTTGTCCATACATAAAAATTGCGAGAAAGCTAAGAGACACTCCAGATTTGGGGTGTGTGCTAGCTCCACTACATTAATTTTTGGGCCATCAATATTAACCAATTTTACCAAACATGGAAGAAAAATAAAGAAAAAAATATGGAGAATTTTATTTTGCCAAACATGGAAGAAAAATAAAAAAAAAAATATGGAATATGTTAATTTAGAGTATTTGTTTGGAGTGTACCATTATGTGCAAATATCAATGAGACACTCCAAAAGTAATAATTTACACAACTTCTAATAATTTGGAGTATCTGTTTGGAGTGTCTCCACTGTGGATGCTCTGAACACAACTTTTTGCTACTTCCTAAAAACTATGTTCTGAGTGTTATTTTTGAGAAAATTTCTAAATTTTTTTCTAAGTTTCAGCATAATTACTCTAATATAACTAGCTCTTTTAGGTACTTGAACACTTTCCAATCGTTCTGGTGCATTTAGATGTTTATTTATTAACACCGTTGGATCATGATCAAGGGTCTATGTCTGGTCGGAATTGTAGTATTTTAAATATGTGTTTCCTAACCCTAAATTATTATCTCATTATCAAAAGGTAATAAGAGCCATCTCAAGATTGTAACTTTCTAAGAGAGGAAGACTAGAGAGATTCGGAGTTTGGGAGTTGTTTCGAAGAGAGATCATTTTGAGAAGTTGTTCATTGGTTCGTCATCATCAATTTGACTTCAGTACTCTCTTCTGTACTAGTTGTAATCTATTTCCTTGAAGTTGAGGCATTTTCGAATTGGACTTCATCCCGTGGTTTTTTTGTCAGAATTTTTTAAGTAAAAGTCTTGGAGTTTGCGGTATGTTTTTGTTGTTGTGATTTTTGGAATATTTAATTTGTGTAATTTTTTCGTTCCTCGACATGTCATATCCGTTTAGGAAAACAATTTTTTTCCAACAACATTTGCCAAGGTGGGTGTGTATACACACACACACACACGGATACAAAAAAATATACGGATACAATTATGCTATTTGTCTCCAAATTTTTTTGGATGATACCATTTCTCATCATGTGACATATGACATGGCAGCTGACATAACAGTTGACATGACAAATTTTAATTCAAAAAATTAATTACACTAATTTTTAAAGGTTTATGTTAATGGTAAATTTGATATTAATGTTAATGTTAATATTAATGTTAATGGTAACGTTAATATTAATATTAATATTAATATTAATAATAATATTAATGTTAGTTTTAATATTAATTTAGTTTTAATATTAATTTTAGCATTAGTGTTAATTTAATGTTAATGTTAATTTTAATATAAATTTAATTTTAATATTAATTTTATTTTATTGTCATCTGCCTTGTCAGCAGCTATATTATATGTCACATAACGAAAGATATATTATTCAAACATTTTAGGAGAGAAATAGTATTTTCGATATGTATATACCTATTTGAACATACAATACCTCAAAACTCGTGCTTTTGTCTATCAAATATAATATTTTGTGCAAGTAGGCTGCAGTATTTGTCTGCAAGTTGCACATGGTAACACACTGTCCGCATGTGTGAGCATTAGGTATGTCTCCTGCATAGTTTTGACCTTTCAGGGCGCGGAACTAAGCGTGCCTCTTCAAACTCGTGCAGAGATAAAGTGTGGGTTGGTATGCATCATGCCCACCGTTCGAGTCGATGTACTTTAGCAGGAACTTGAGACGAATTTGACATGTCATGGCATGCATCATGCATGATGCATGGAGTCCATTTGGGAGTTCTGTAGGAGGGTTTGTAGGAATAAAACAAAAGTATTAGATTTCTAATAGTCTGTTATGCTTATTCATATATTATTCATGAGTAATACTATTTATTCCTTTAAAATGTATCTCGGAGTCTTTGTTAGCAATTCGGCAAACGGAAAAAAAAAAAATTCATGATAACAAAAGTACGAGTATAATTGGCTCAGTACTAATAAAATACGTTCAAAAAATCGGTCAAATATTCAAAAAATGACATAATGAGGTTAGAAATTTTACATTCTTAAATATGTTGTCAAATTTGATTAATTAAACAGGTTTATTCTACCTTTTTGTGCCATTTTTTTTTAATAATTTATACGGAACAAGTTTAAAATTTTGCATGTTTAAAATTTACATACTGATTTAAATCTGTCAAAAGTATGCAAGTGTTATACGTTTCTGAAAGGTACAAAAAAATTCGTATATAATACGAGTTTTATTCAGTTGATTGCTAACCAGGCTCCGAACTATTTTTTTTAATATGTACACGAGCTGGTATGACAAATTTTGACTCAAAATTTAATATTGAATTTTAAAACAAAATACTATTTGGCTCCCAAAAATTTGGATAATATCATCTCCTATTATGTGACATATGACATGGCTGATGACATGATAGTTGACATGACAAAATTAAATATTAAAATTAAATGAAAATTAATATCAAATTAACATGAACATTAATATTAAAATTAACATTAACTTTAATATTAACTTTAACATTAACATTAAAATTAATATTAATATTAACATTAAATTAAAATTAGCATTAATATTAATATTATATTAATATTAATCTATTCTACTATATAATAGGAAAACTTGATGGTGAAACTTTGAATTCCGAAAATACCCTTACATGTCTATACTAATTAAAAATAGTTCATTAATTTAAATAAGGACAACTTAGTACGTAGACTAACCTTTGGTCTTTCCAAAGAGTTTTCCTAAGTTAATTAAAAGAATGTTAAAATACGTGCAAGACACGTGCATATATGCTAGTATTAAATTAATATATTAATGTCAGCTTAATATGATTAATTAATATGAACATTAATTAATTAACATTATTATTAATGTTAACATTAACATTAAATTTAATATTAATATTAAATTAAAATTAGCATTAATATTATTATTTTTGAATAATTAATTTTTTTGATAATTATTTTTTTTATTAAAATATGACATATTAGTTGTTATATCTCAGATGTTACATAATAAAAAAATATTGTATCAGCTAATCATCTCAAATGTGACGTAAGCAGTTGAAGGAATATTTGGAGGTGACAATTTTATTACATATTATCGGGGGAATGGAGGGGAAGCACGGTCGTACATGGGGATGGACTGTTTGGTAAAGATTACGTGGCTCGAGTATTGGTTGCTGTGAAGGCGGGGGGTGGGGCGCACGCAAGCTTTCAGCACAGCAGCACGTTGGCCCTCACCCTTTGGCACGAGACGAGGAGGGGCTTCCGAACAATTCTTGCCATGCCCCTCTACAAGGCGGCTGCCTCTTTCCTCTCTTCGTCATCTGCACTGCAGGCCCTCTTCTTCTTCCTACTATTTAATCCCCTCTTCGCCATCCTTGATGTTTACTTTCATTCCAAGTGTGTCAATTAGCAGTCTCTTTCTTCTTACTTCCTGGTCATGTTTCTTTACGAAGTTGACCCCCTCTCCCTCATGCTTTGCAAGTCTAGTAGCTTTAAATTTTAATGGAAGAACTTTGAGCATTTGCTTCACTGCAACCATTGCGCGCTAGATTGCACGGTCGAGTTTGCTGAGTTTGAGAGTTCAATTCACGGAAACAGTCCGTCTTTATATTGAACGTACGTAAGTTTTTTTTTTTCCTTTTTCCGGAAAAACTAATTTGTCCATAGGCGGGCTAGTCCGTCCGCCGCATAGCGGGTCCTATGCCGATTGACCTGTCAATGGAACGGCGACACATGACGGACGACGTAGCAGTACTCAGTGGCGGACCTCAGTAGAGGGGTGGGCCCACCCCCCAAATTTTTGTTTTGTATATTATTCATGTATAATTTTATTTTATTTTATTTATATGAGTCCGTCGATATCTAGTCCTTCCTAACCTAGTTCAGTCCACCCTAATTCTAGTTTCTGGTTCCGCCCTTAGCAGTACTCTTTTTTTTTTTCACTCTGTAAGTCGAGCAAAAGTTGTATTATCGATCGCATAGAAATTTCACCTCCATCTTACATTTTTTTTTTCGTATGCATGCAGATGTAAGCAAACCGATGTGAAATGCATATTGCTTGATTAGTACTTCTGTGAGTACACGAGTACCTACCTTAAATTTCTTCACTTGCAGCTATGCCATTGTTAATTTATCATTTGCAATTGTGATTTCAAAACAATTAAGAGAGAATTGACTTCTTTTTCATGATTAATTTTGCGTCCAAGTGACGCAGTAGTTAGTACATGGCTGCTGGAGCGGCGGAAGCGGATCTGAGGTCGTGGAGGAAGACGCAGCACCCGAACGGGACCGACACCGAGCTGCTCACCATCCCCCGGGTCGCGAAGCTCTTCGTCCTCTGCGGGGACGGGTTCGCGTCGAAGCAGATCCAGGCCGGGGACCTGTCAGTGAGGGTCGTACGGTGCACCGGGGACGCGGTGTCGATGGTGACGTGCAAGGTGGGGGATCACCAGTGGCTGCTGGCCAAGGACTCGACGGCGGTACGGATCGGACGGCGCTCCTTCTTCTTCGTGCTGCCCGGCATGCTCTACGGGCTCGTCCTGCCTTCCTTTGGTCCCCCGGACCACCGATACGACATGTGGAGGAGATCTTCGAAAGCTTCTCGGCATACGTCAACATTACGAGCGTCCGAGGTTAGTGAAGGATATTTACTTCATCGGAAATGATTTTTTTGCTCTCAGGTTTCCGCCAATTGTCTGTCGTCACGTGGCAGCAGTCCATTGGCCCCATTAGCATAGGGATCCATTCCGGAAAAATCCAATGGAAGACAATTACTGGGTAAATTGACAGTAACGAGATCTACGGCCAAAATAACAGTATCCTTACATCATACATTATATATTCCACCCTTGATATTTGATTAGCCAATATTGTGATAATCGGACCAGACCGGCTGTTGGACCAGGTCCAACCAGTTCATGCCAAAAATCGGTCCGGTCCGACTAAAATCGGATATTTTTAAAGAACCGTCAAGTTTTTTCAAAACTGCAGTTCAACTGGTGAACCGGCCGAACTGATTCACGATTGAACCGAGCAAATTTTTTTTTCTTCTCTTTTTAAAAAATTTAAAAAAAATATCATGTGAAATTTGTACTATTTGATATTGGTTTGATTTTGATAGACCTTATAGTCGTAAAACCAAAACAAACCAACATACTAAAATCTAAATCAAATCAAATCAAGAAATAAATATGAATATCTTGCTTATTTGAACCAAATCAAACCAAATTTATTTGAACCCTCTGATCCTACTTATACAAAAAAAATTGGTTCCATCATCCGTCCGGTTTTAAAACATTGTTTAAAACCTTGTGATTAGCCGAACATGTCATTGTCATGTTTCTCATTTTGTAATATTTGTGATTCATTTTTTACGTTCTTCTCGATTTCTTTCAAGGGTCTGATCCGACCAGCTCAGAACCATACGATTGGAGCCGTTCGTACTCCCCCCTCCCCAGCACGACAGCCGTGGCAATG